>SKCR01044314.1:0-208729 GCA_019454045.1 Zanthoxylum bungeanum
TTAAAACTCTCACAACAAGTTCAAATCCTTAGCATGATCCTCAATATCTCCAAGCTCCAATTTTCAAGCATACACATTTTCCCAAATTCGGCCACACACACCCATTTTTATCGTATTCAATCAATTTCATGCATAACCCATGTCAATATATCACCATAAGCATAGATAAGTACTTAATTTAGACATAATCATGTAATACCATACATTCTCCAAACTAGGGTTCCATGGATTCAAAAATTATAAATTTGGAAATGTAAGTTAGGATTTATAACAAATAATACAGTGAAGAAAGAACTTACTCAGCTTACTTGATTCAATTGGAAACAAAAAACTTCAATCAAACTTTAAATGTCATTAGAGTTGAAGAGAAATGAAGAAAATTTTAAGATTTTTCATTGGTTGATGAAAGAGCTGAGTGAATGATGAGCGGAAAATATATCACTATTTACCGCCCCTTTGACCTAATATTTTGTTTAGCTTCTCAGATTTTATGAATGTTTTGATGTGTTTTTGTGTATTTTGTAGATAAATAAAGTTTTGGGACTCAATGGAATCAACTTGGGGCTAAAACGATAAAAAAATGGACAAAAATGGCAAAAATGGAAATTCATTGTCCATGCGTCGCGACACGCAAGCTCTTTGCATCGCGATGCGCCTCAATTACTATGCTGCCAACACGTGTAATCATGACGTCAACACAATAATTCAGTCTACCGACACGCGTCATCACTTGCGTCATCATGACATCAGCGTCGCGACCCCAAGCCTTCATGCGTCGTGATGTCGAGCCAATAATTTAGGCTGCCGAAAAACGCGTGCTGCGTGTCAATATCCATGTAAAATATGTACACATGTCAAAAATCAACGCGTGTCGCGACGCGCAACCCTTCTACGTCGCGACGTGCAAGGCCGAATTTTGCCTATAAATAGAAGAGGATTTCATTTTCCAAATTCATACTTTCCTTAAGGTTCTTAATAAGGATTTAAGGATTGTATCTTATTTGTATATATTAATAGTAATGTATTTTTATTTTTAGTAGTAGTAATAATAGTTTATTTATTTTATCTTTCTTTTATGTTTTGTAGTTAATTTCCGCTGGGGAAAAATGAAACTTTATTATGATAATTTAGATTAATCTCCCTTAAATTATAATATATAAATTATCTTAAAACCTGACTTAATTGGATACCGCATTTATGGTCGGTTGGACTTTATTAAATTAATTTTAACCTGACTTAATAGGATACCGCCTTTATGGTCGGTTGGAATTAATTAAAACATGACTTAATCAGGATACCACCTATATGGTTGGTTGGTAATATAATGTAAATTTATATATTATAATAAGAGAGATTTCTAGATTAGAAATAGTAAAGGTGGATCCTCTAACCCTAGTATTTTATTTGTAATCTAGGGAAGTGATGAAGCACAATATTCATAAGTTTAATAATTGATTTAATTATATTATGTGTGATACTTTGGCTTGTTTATTGAATCTTAAGCTTAATGATCCTTGTTGCCTGATCACCAATAAGATTGATGTAGTAAACTTAAAATGAACTTGACGAAGGGATTTTAGGTTTCAGCCTTAGATTCAATAGTTCACGATCTCACTTTAAGGGAGATTTCCTTCCAGGATAGATATATACCTGTTGGGAGTAAGTAGCCACAATTGGAACTTGATCTTAATGAATTCAGAGTTTCTTGGTTAACATAGACATATAGTTAATTTGGTTACTTTGGGTGTTTGCATCTGACCATTGACAGAGGCTTTTGCATATCTTCGTGTTTCAGGTTAACAAACTAATTTATTACACATATATAAGAGAATCGATTCATCACTAGAATAATATTGTGTGGAATCACAACTCTAGATGTTTGTTTTCTTTATTATTAATTTCCTTTATTTCATTTTGTATTTTTATTTATTTAGCAAATCCATATTCAACCAACCAATCAGCGATCATTCCCTTCTCACCCCAATTAGATACCTATAAATAAATAGAATCAATAATTAATAACAACAGTAGAAATTAAGTCCTCGTGGGATCGATATTTTTATACTACTTGAGCGATACTTGCGCTTGCGTTACGTGTGTGTTTACCACCGATCAAGTTTTTGGCGCCGTTGTCGGGGACTTATTTTTCTTGCGTTATTAATTTTGAAGCTATCTATTTTACTTGTATATAATTTTCTTTACTTTTATTCATAATTTTTATTTCTTTCTTTTCATTTTCAGGTGGTTGAAAAATGGATCACTATTGGGCGATTGAAGCATTAAGAGCTTTAAGAGGTGAAGATACACCCCAAATTATGGAGTAGCAGTCCGGTTTTCTGAGGCTTATTATCCAGCCCAACAATTATAAGTGGATGTCAGAGAGAAATAACACAACATTTGCTCAACCATTTCAGAGATGTGAGATATGTGATGGTAACCACCCTAGCGATCATTGCACGTACAACTACAAATCAGGGTGGCAAAACTATCAGAGACCTTTATATAATGAACCAGTATATTTCACTGAACCATATTCTCCATCTTATCCACCATCAACCTATCAAGAACCAGAACCATCAGAGGAAGAATGGTTGATTGACATGCTCGATGGACACAACAAACGGATGGCTGGAAAGTTCAATAAATGGGAAGCTGAATTTAATGAAACCTTTCAGAGACAAGTAGCAATCATATAGAGAATGACAAATCAAGTGAGACAATTAACAGAAAACCAGAGCTACATACCTCATAAAATATTTTCAGATGACATTGACGAAGCCTTCGAGTAAGATTTCATGATGATACCTTAACAGGGGAAGAGGCTGAGTAGTATCAAGAGTCAGAGGTATCAGTTCAGGAGCCCGAACAAGAATAATCTCAACTTGATATAGATCATTCTTTGGTCTCTGAGGAGAAACAAGCAGAAGAGCTACCCGAACCATTCATACCAACTACAGAGGATGAAGGCCTACAGACAGACATATCTTCACATCATCAGGTTGACACTTATGGAGCATGCATTGTACAGATGTCAGATGAAGTGCTGAATGTAGAAATGTTAAAATACATATATGATGAAAAGATGGAATAAGATACAGAGCAAAAACAGGAGCAAATGTGTGACTATGTTGAAAAAATCATGACTTCAGGAGAAACATCACTATATTGGGGAGTACATATAGGGGACACAGCCCAGAAGCTTGACAAAATGGAACAACCATTCAAAGTCAGGCACCATACGAGACCTCCTGATTTATTTTCATTTCTTTTGTAGACCACTAGAGCGACAAAGTTTAAGAAGGTGACACAATCACTGAATGAGACAAAATTCTTTTGTCGCCTCATCGTTGGAAGAGATCCTTCAAAAGCAACGCACATGGCATTGTCCTCAATCAGACATCCAAAACCACGTTGAAGCCTCCTTGATGGATGATCTTTAACACATGTGGCTGAAGATGTTAAATTTAGCGCTCGTAGGGTGGCAACCCATGCAAAATTTTCATTTTCATTTAAATTTTTTATTTTTGGATTTTGTGTATACATGTTGTAGAGTTTTTAATTTTTTGTTTTATTTTTGCAGGGAAAAAACATAAACGGAGCACTTAAAGCAGAGCAAGCTAGTAAAAATGGGGATATCACGAAATAAAGTTTGACAAAACCGCGAAGATAAAAAAAATCAATTCATCAGAGATGGCAGAGTAAGGAAACAACTCTTGAAATGCATCTTAGTGGAT
Organism: Zanthoxylum bungeanum; assembly: GCA_019454045.1. Taxonomy (NCBI): domain Eukaryota; kingdom Viridiplantae; phylum Streptophyta; class Magnoliopsida; order Sapindales; family Rutaceae; genus Zanthoxylum; species Zanthoxylum bungeanum. Next base: position 3,735 of record SKCR01044314.1, read on the forward strand.
ATATTTGAAGGATTCGTATTTTGCCCAAAAAAAAAAAGAGTCTAATGATGAGATTGTTTGTCTTAGTAAAAAGTTATAGGAAACGATAAATGCTAATTTCACTTTTATCCTATACTTTGAGCCTAATATCTAGGTCAGACTCATATGCACTAAAAAATAATTCTGTAGCAGTTAGATAATAAGGAATTGACAAAGTGACTAGTTGAAATAATCGGTGGTTGATGAATGATTGTTCGCCTGAATATCTATTTCTGTCTACATTTATTTATAATGTAAGGTATAAAAAAAGAATAAATAAAACTGACCAAGTTCTTACTTAGTAACTGAGCGTCTTGCAAGGCCAGCAGTGACTATTCGCGTCAAATGGTATAGCTTCAGTTAGTTAATAAATAAGTTTCTACTTAGTAACATGACATCTTACCTCAATAAGTAGTGATCGTTCACGTCAAACGGTAAAGCTTCAAAAAAAAAGAGAGATCATACCTCACTTTACGCATATTGTAGCACACAGAATAATTTTAGATAGTCAGGTTGGTTTGACCCATTAACTACTGAGAATTGTGACAAACTCACCTAGTTAATAACTTAGAATCAAAGCCGTTTGCAGAGCTATTCACACACGCACTTAGAGTCTGATTTAGATACTTTGTTCAAAGGAAAGGATTTTAGTTGTAGTATGTATTTTGAAGGTTTCTTTAACTTTGTTGCTAAACATTCTATGAGGACATTGTATATATAGCTATTATTTCATTCTTTTGTTTATTTTTTTTTATGTGTGTTTGCATGTGCATGATTGACGTTTATGGGTATCGTCGCTGTAAGCTCGCATGAGACTATAACTCGTCCACTGGGGACACCTAGGGGTTTAAAGACTTGTTCCATACGCTAATTTAGTTTTAATTATTTATTTCATTTCATTTTGTTTGTTTTGCTCGAGGACTAGCAAAATGTTAGGTTTGGGGGTGTGATGAGCGAAAAATATATCACTATTTACCGCCCCTTTGACCTATTATTTTGTTTAGCTTCTCGGGTTTTATGAACGTATTGATTCATTTTTGTGTATTTTACAGATAAATAAAGTTTTGGGACTCAATGGAATCAACTTGGGGCTAAAATGATGAAAAACAGAAAAAAAGGAAAAAAAATGAAAATTCACTGTTTATGCGTCGCGATGCGCAAGCGCTTTGTGTCGCGACGCGCCTCAATTACTATTCTACCGACACACATCATCATGACGTCAGCACAATTATTGATCTGCCGACACTCGTCATCACCACGTCATCATCTACGTCAACACGTGCATCATCATCGCGTAATCATGATGTCAGCATAATAATTTAGTCTGCCGACTTGCTTCATTACTTGCATCTTCATGACGTTAGCGTCACGATGCCAAGCCTTCACGCGTCGTAACACCGAGCCAATAATTCAGGCCATCGACAAACACGTGCCATGTGTCAACATCTCATATAAAATGCGTACACATGTCAGAAATCAACGCATGTCGCCACGTGCAACTCTTCTACGTCGTGACATGCAAGGCCGAATTTTACCAAATTTTGCCGAATTTTTCCAAATTCATACTTTCCTTAAGGTTCTTAATAAGGATTTAAGGATTGTATCTTATTTGTATATATTAATAGTAATGTATTTTTATTTTTAATAGTAGTAATAATAGTTTATTTATTATTAAATGCATATTCCTTGCAGCAATGACTCGACCCAATTCCTGTGCCGCTGTTATGTATTCTAGTTTAACACCAACACTGGTATCACAAAAAACACACAGATGTTTTCAACCCGTCTTCTTGAAGTAGCTTCCATTTTTATCTGGATGCCTTCAATGGTGCAATGATGAGTTGAATTTATAGAACCTGAAATGGGTGAGTAATAATAGCACAAGTATCTTCCAAAGGACGATTAGTAGTAAAATAGTAAATCATGAAAGGTCAAAAAGTAGTCTGGATCCTGTGGGAGAAAATAACAAAAAAAATCACAATTATTAGGAAAAGACAAAGAGATATAATATTTACAATAATGTAACGACTTGAATGACGTCTATGCGTCAGGGACAAGCTTCCCATCCAATTTTCTTATAAATTGGCAAACATGGTCTTTTAGAGTCAGATCCCTGAGACTTAACTGTTGTCTTTCTTTACAGAATTATGCATATAACATGCAAATTTCATGATACACATATCCACTGGGATGCGTCTCAAGAGTTTTAGATATGTCATCCAAAGACTCCTTACTCAAGCCATCCCTAATGAATTTAATCTTATCTTCGCGGTTATCAGACATCATTCCTAAAGAACGATAATGAGTATTACATGTCATGCAAGCATATTTATAGAAAACACCCATTCTTTTAGCTCTTCTCTTTTTAGCATAGGTGCTTCTTCCTAAACCAGACAGATATGAAATAAAAGAGTCAGAGGACTCACCTGCCAATCAGACTTGTGCTTCAATAATCCAACGAATGTCATTAGGAATACCTTTGATCATCAGTAGTCTCATTCGTTCCAAGTGAGCTTTGTAGACTTTCATCAGAGAGTTTTGAGGGAGAGAAGGAAATTGCTTGTGAAGATTTGAGAGAACTTCTTCCATTCTGAAATGACTTTACCTGCAAAAATTAAACACACAAAAATAAAACACACTAGATCACAATATATACACAAATTGCATGGGTTACCTCCTAGCTAGCGCTAAGTTTAAAGTCATCAGCTAGACATGACTGCCCGAACGTTAGGCTGGATCTGAAGGAGTGACACTTTATTTTTGTCGCTCAATTGATTCTCTCCAGCAGTGCTTGACACGCTTGTTTTTAACCTTGAATGTTTTTTTGGAGTCGGGATTATGTAACTCAATGGCTCTATATGGTAAAACCTTGGTGATTAGGAATGGACCTGACCACCGAGATTTTGGCTTCTATGGGAAGAGTTTCAACCTTGATTTGTTTAACAGTACCTTCTGCCCTGGTTCCAGTTGTATGCGCACTAACTTCTTATCATGTTTCTTTATGGCATTTTCTTTGTATAATTTGGCATTCTCAAAAGGCTGAATGTGAAATTCCTCCAATTCATTGAGCTGGTGGAACTCTTTCTCTTCTATTACTTGTAGTGAAAGAATAGGCTTCTTCAGTACGCAGTACGATTTATCTTCAGGCTCCACAGACAGTTTGTCAGTAGAACTTTGCATTGCATTGGAGTTCTGGATGGTACTATGTATCACATCAAGTCTGAAACATTCTTCATTCTTTTCATCATCCGGGAAATTCATGGCTTTGAAAACATTGAATGTTACTTCTTGGTCCTGTACCCTCATGGTTAGTTCTCCTTTCTGTACGTCAATAATGGTTCGACCAGTAGCTAAGAATGGTCTCTCGAGGATGATCGGCACATCTTCATCTTCCTCCATATCAAGGATAATAAAATCTGCTGGGAAAATGAATTTGTCAACTTTGACTAGCACATCTTCAACTACACCCCTCAGAAATATGAGGGTTCTATCAGCAAGTTGTAGAGATATTGAGGTGGGCATTGTTTCTGCCAATCTGTAGTTTCCTGTAAATAGAAAATGGCATCAAGTTAACACTTGCACCTAAATCACACAAAGCCTTACTGAAGTCATGTTCTCATATAGTGCAAGGAACAGTAAAACTGCTAGGATCTTTCAACTTTGGGGAAGCTTCCTCTGGATGATAGCGTTGTATTCTTCTGATAATGCTATTGTCTCGTAATCTCCCAATCTCCATTTTCGTGAAAGAATGTCTTTCATGAATTTGACATAGCTGGGCATTTGTTCCAACGCTTCTGCAAATAGAATGTTGATATGCAGCTTTTTGAAGATCTCCAGGAATCGAGAAAACTGCTTGTCTAGTTTATTCTTCTGGAGACGCTGTGGAAAAGGTGGAGGTATAGTGATTCTTTCTCGATCTTTTTCCTTTGTTTTTTTTCCTCCATCTGTGGAACTACTTCACTGCTTTCTTTTGGAACTTCCTCAACAATTGTCTTGACTCCAACATCTTTATTGATTTCAGTACTGCTTTTTAATATGATGGCATGACATTGCTCCTTCCTCATGTTCCTTGGATTTGGTTCTGTGTTGCTAGGAAGGTTCCTTAGCGGTCTGTAACTCTGAGCATTGGCAATTGTCCAATTTTATTTTCCAGTGCTTTGATGGAAGCAGATTGACTCTGAATCATAACATCATATTTTTTTAACTGAGCCAGCATTTCTGCAATTGCTAGTTCTTTTTCATGCTCCTGGCCTTTCTAATGTTGTTGTTGGAATCCGGGTGGTGAATAGTTCATTGGCCCTGAATTGTTGCTCCATGAAAAATTGGGATGATTCCTCCACCCTGGGTTGTAGGTGTTGGAATATGGGTTGTTCCCCTGTCTGTTGATATTATTGACATAATTCACCATTTCTTCAAGTTGGTTTATCTCTGGTGCTCCTCCATATGGTGAACTTGTGGATCCAGTGTTACCTTGCATGCTGAGAGTTTCCATGAATTTGCATATCTCATATAGCTTCGCATTCACTGCAGTGTTGGCTCCAACTTCATAAATTCCAGCAATTCGTTGAATCAAGCTCCTTTCTGTTGGCCATAATGAGTTGTTGTTAACCATTTCTTCAATTAAGTCCTAGGCTTGATCTTCTCCTTTTTCCATCAAAGCTCCTCCAGCAACAGCATTAATTGTGGTTCTCATTAGTCTAGAAAGTAAATTATAGAAAGTTTGGACATGAAGCCACTTTGGAATCTCATGGTGAGGACATTTCCAGAGTAAATCTTTGAATCTTTCCCAAGCTTGGCAAAGGGATTTTGAATCTTGCTGCACGAAGGATGTGATGTCATTCTTCAACTTTGTTGTTCTGGCTGATGGAAAGTACTTTGCAAGGAATTTGGTGGTTAGAGTGTTCCAAGTTGTGATGGAACCTGCTGGTAGTGAATGTAGCCAAGCTTTTGCTATGTCTTTCAAGGAATATGGAAAAACTCACAGTCTCATTGCTTCTTCTGATGCTCTGTTGTAATTGAAAGTGCCGCAAACTTCCAGGAAGTTGCTGATGTGGGCATTATGATCTTCAGTTGCATTCCCCCAAAACTGAACTGACTACTGAATCATCTGAATGCATGTTTTGATGTCACACGCATTTGCTGGTAAGGAAGGAAGTACAATACAGGAAATGAAGCTGTCAACCACAGGAATGGTTCTGTCTCGAATATGAATTGGTGGTGCAACCTCCAAAGGTTCAGGTTCCATGTTAACGATTGCTTTTTGGCCTTCTCGCCTTTCCCTTCTCATGTAGTGTCTGAGATCCTGAAACACAAGAAAACAGAAATAAAAAGTAAAAGGAAAATTAGATACAAGTAAAGGTATCTAACCCCAAACTAATAGTGAAAGATAAATAAGTCCCCGACAACGGCGCCAAAATTTGAACGCCCTTATTTCAAAATTCAAAAAAATATTAAAAAAATATTTTATCTTTGTGTTTTTAACTTGATTAATCAAGTGGAATGGTGTTTGAGATAGCTGTGTAAGGAATTTCTACTCCTGAGACGTATCTCAACATATTTTGTAACAAGTTAATTTTTGTTTATTTCCTTTTGAATTATTTAATTTGTGAATTCTCCATAATACTGACTAAATTGAATCTTCATATGCTCAGTTGACAGGTATTATCAACATGCATGGTAACATACAGCCATGAGTTGTAAGTGAAAAGTTTGTAATATTCAGTGCACTAGTTTAATTGGAGGAAGCATCTAAAAAAGCGATGGAATAATAAAAAAAATTAACATATGAGATCAGAGTAATTAAGTCCGTATGAGTGTTTTAACACCTAGTGCCCTAAAGCCAACTGGCTTGGGAGTCACTGGCCCAAAGCTCGCTACATGGATTGAAGATGTTATAAATAAATTTAAAAAAAAGACATCTAAGATCCGAGTAATTAAGTCTGTAAGGGTGTCTTAACACCTAGTGCCCTAAATCCAACTGGCTTGGGAATCACTGGCCCAAAGCTCGCTATATGGATTGAAGATGTTTATTTATAAATTTAAAAAAAAAATCCATTGCTAAAAAGGTGTGAATTCTGATATAACTTTTGGACAAATATTTTACTCTCTTTTCAACTACACTATGAATATTGTGGGCACAATGAACTGATTAATACCTTGTTGGTTGTGTATATGGAGAATGGTAAAAATAATTAGAGAATTTACTTATTTAGTAATTTAGAAAGAAAGAAAACAACTACTAACTTGGATAAGAATTTCACTTGTTTAGTAACTAACTTAATGATCTTTTTCTTTTGTGTGCATTTGATTGACATTTGTGGGTGTCGTCGCTGTAAGCCCTCACAAGACTATAACTCGTCCACTAGGGACAACTAGGGGTTTAAAGGCTTGTTGCATACGCTAAATGCAACCGTGATCCCTACGAAAGTGGTTAGTTTAATTTTATTTTAAAGTTGTTTATTGTATTTTATTTTTTTGTTTTGCTAGATGACTAGCAAAATGTTAGGTTTGGGGGTGTGATAAGCGGAAAATATATCAATATTTACCACCCTTTTTACTTAATATTTTATATAGTTTCTCGAGTTTTATGAACGTTTTGATGTGTTTTAGTTTATTTTACAGATAAAATAAAATCGGGACTTAATGGAGTCAATCAGGACGAAATGTGGAACAAATAAGGGCAAAAACTGGACTTGACATTTTGATTTTGGAGATTGGAAACTTGAAATGGCGTTCTAATGAAGTACAATTTCGGAAATTTCAACTTTGCGCAATTGTCGTATTTTGGCCATAACATTTTATTCTGATATCGGATTGAGTGATTCAAGTTCCAGATTAAAGAAGACTCAAAGATCTACAACTTTAAAGTTCATAAGATTTTCGAATTCTGAAGTTTTCATTAACAAAATTAATGAAAAATTCGAAAGTGCGTAATGTGTAATTATTAAAGATATTTTCAAAAACAAAAAAATAAATAAAATAAAAAAATAGAAATTGTCAAACTTCCACCAAACATGCTTTGGTGCCATGTTTGGTGGAGAAATTGGTGGAAGTCTTTATATTTTCCTATAAATATCAAGCTAAACTTTGTAAATTTTTCATGCTTTCTTTGGGGGATTTCTCCATGAAAACCTAAAAGAAAGTGTCTTGTATGTTTATTTAAGTTTTCTTGTATTTTCTTTTTATTTATTTAATAAGTTTTTGTGTGTTTTTAATTACATCATGGGTAGGTAATCTCTTTTTGCTGGAGTCTGGGGTGAAACTTTTAATATAATAATTTAGATTTACTTTATTAATTTAAATAAGTAATTTGAATTAATTATTTACCGCCTATATGGCCGGTTTTACATTATTGGACTTAGTTTCTGCATATATGACGGTTTAGGTGCTAACCTTGTTACCGCCTACATGGTCGGTTTATATGATTTTGTTACCGCCTATATGGTCGGTTGGACTTTGGACAAATGACATTCACCGCCTATATGGTCGGTTTTAATATAATTAATTCAAGAAATGATTAAATATATATTTGAAGTATTAAAAGTGAAACCCCTAGCTCCAACATTTTCTTTTATTTTTGTATTTTCATTACTTTTTAATTTTCTGTTATGTTATTCTGTTTAACTATGCATTTTGTAATTTTAGGTATTTTTTGTAACTAAACATATTATTTAGGGTTGTGATGAATTCCAATATCACTGGTTTATAAGTTGGTTATTTTGTGTCTTGAGTAATGTATTGGTTTATTTATTGAGTCTTAGTCTTAATGCTTCTTGTTAAATGGCCATTAATAAGATTGATTTGGTAAACTTAAAATGAACTTGGAAAAAGGATTTTAGGTTTTAGCCATAGACTCAATAGCTCACGATCTCACCTTGGGGTAAATGTCTCTTAGGTAGATTTCCTTATAGGATAGGAATATACCTATCGGGCGGGGGTTGCCATTATTGGAATTTATACTTAATGAATTCAGAGTTTCTTAGTTAACATAGAAATATAGTTAATTGGGTTACTTTGGGTATTTACATCTGACCATCGGAAGAGGCTTTTGCATAACTTCATGTTCCAGGTTAATAAACAGATATATTTCACAAACATGAGATAATCACTTCATCTTTAAAAGATATTGGAAGGATTCACAACCCTGTATATTTTCATATCATTGTTTAAAACTTAAAATATACCTTTGTTTTGTTTTAATTACTTGTCTTTAATTTAAAATCATCATCCATTCAAAAATCAATCAATTAGATACTCATAAACATTTAACTTCATAAATTGATAGCCTATGTATTAAGTCCTCGTGGGATCGATATATTTTATACTACTTGAGCGATACGTGCGCTTGCGTAACGTGTGTGTTTATACTCCGATCATCAATCCCTATAAAATTTCTTGCTTCTGCTTATTTGTATAAATTAGGACCTTGTAGTGTCGGGTCAGATTCTTTATGTACTTCTTACTCACCATTTTGTTTACCCAATGGGTTTGTAGTAAGGAGGTTGGTTCTGGTAGCTTCTCTGGGAGCTTAACTGTTTGTATACTTTTGCTTAAAGTGCACTTTTCGTTAAAGACGGGGACGCTGGAGATTCGGTTCTAGTTATAATTCATACTTCCCTCATACCTTTACTTCAATTGCTACTATGAATATTGTTACGGTGTTCCACACCAATTTGTTTTCCATAGTCTAGCACTGTCAAGGTTGTTTACTTGAATACATGTAAATATACCGTATCTTGAGGATCTGCCCGCTATGCTAATTACAACTTTGCAGTAACTTATCTCCTTGATTCCATATTATACTACAATTCTACCAAACCACCCATACCCGTGGCTAAAGCCGTCCCATACCCGTAGTGGTTTCATCAACTTAGACTAGGGCTGGGTACTTTATGTGATTTACGTGACCAAAAACTACCTTGTTGTTACACACTTTTGTCTTTGCTTATTAGGTATTCTCTCCTACCATCGTTGCACTTTCATAGCTTTAGTCCCAAACCTTTTCCTTAGTATTCTTTTCATTCTCTACTTTATTTTACTCTATACTGAGAACTTACTTGCTCTTTGTCTCTGTCTTCTTATCTGAGGGATATCTTCTTTCTTTACATATCCACCATTACGTCAAACCTTGGTTCCTTGGTATCTCGGTCATTACTTGACTACTACTTTATTTCTGTACTTCTCCATCTGAACAACTTCTTTCCTGACTCTTTTACTCAGAGCTGTCACTCACTTTTATTCTGTTCTTAAACTACATCTGAAGGTATTATGTTATGGTCTTCTTTCACTATAATTTCACTTACTCGTGGGAGTATCTTGGGGCAACCTTAAAGGTTCATCTCTGCTATTGTTGTCTAACGAGGGTTGGGAGGGTAGGACCTTATCCTGAGGCCTCTCTGATTATGGTGATCTGGTTGCATATACTGTTTATCTATGAGCCTAGGATTCTCGTGTATATATATATATATTTGATGCATTTCCTTACACTAGGGCACTACTACTAAAAACTATCTGGTTTGCCTTCTCCAAATCTACTTCTGATCATTTTCAACTATCGAACACACTAACTCTTCTATGAAATTCCTCGGGAGTCATGTTCTCTAAAAACTTTCTCATACTGCCTCTGCACTCCTTCCTATTTAATTTATGTTGTTAAACCTTCTGAAGTCGTTACTTTCTCTCTCTAAGTGCCACTATACTCTCTTTGTTATTCCTCTTAAGAAGCTTACTCTGCTGCATAGGTTTCTTTCTCACCTCAGTTCTTTGAACTCCTTGCATCCCTACTCTCCTGAAAACTCTATCAACTTCGATTACTTAAGACATCTTCTACTGAATATTTTAGTTAGGTGCCACGCATATCTAGTTCTTCTTTCTCAATATAATGACACTCTTATGTGTCATATACTATACTCCTGAGAGTCGCTCTCTCTGGTTACTTCGTTTATTTGAGCCTTTACTCCCTCAAGGGATTCCAGTTAGACGATGACTTCTAGATTTGACTTGACTATGACTTCAAACTATTCTATCTTATATAGAATTTTTCCATCTCATGATTTTCATCTATATTTTGTTGAACTTATTTGTTCAACCATCTAGGCGCCTCATAATCCGTATATTCTGTCAAATACTCATATGTACTTGTTCTACCTCTTACTGGGTTCTAAGTTGGGGATGAATACATGCTCACATGTCTGGTTACGTGTCTAAATACTTACTAAATTCGATGGCTATTGAAAGGAAAAATTTCTATTCATTCTACTGGAATCTGAATTAACTAATCCAGGCCTTAGGGTTCCTTACTTTTATTAATCATTATGAGGTCTTCACTTACATTGCTGTCTCCAAGCTACATTACATATGTCATTATACGTACTGAATTCTCTTATCACTTCTTATTTCCTACTCACTATTTTCATATCATATTTCTTGGCTCTACGCCATGCTACTGAGGCTAATGGTGGTTCGTTCTTCTGACTACTTCCTAGATCTCTGCTCTATGTTCTGGCTATAAATCACAGCTATGGCACTCTGTTTTACTGTCCATACTGGTACTTTTATCACTTCTAAATATCTCCAATCTCACGGGTCTACTCTTTTATACTTCCATAGTTTTCTACTAGCTTTGGAATTTTCTGTAGGTTCTATTAAATTTGATATATTCTGTGGACATCTATTAATATTGCAAGCCTTGTGCTGACTTGTCTAGATCTTTGGGTTATATTGGGTTCTCTTGTTTACATCCTTGAAAACGTCCATAATCATTTTCTGGGTGATCTACCTTCCAAGGTCTTCATTTCTTAATATGAACTCTCGTCAAGCTTCTTATGGTTGCCTTTATCTTAAATTGGGAATAGATGGGGCAAACTTTTATATTTCGATAGTTATCATTGTCCTTGTTCTAGTACTATATGTCCTACTAGAGTCTATTTCTCATGTAAGGTAGGTATGATATAGGTTCTGTCAGAATAGCTTTCTTAACTGGTATCGGTAAGTGGTTGTAAACTAGATAACTTAGGGTTTTGTCTCCATCGGAGTGCTTGGGATAAAGTAATTAATCGTTTCTGTTTATGATCTTTATTTGCCTGCTTGTGGACCTGGGTCTGGGTTTAGGGATCTGGAGTTCTCTACGATCTTTTAACATCTCAGTCTATTAGAGCTCTTAAGACTAATCTTGATTTCCTACTTCTGTTATCTTTCTGGCTTTTCCTCGTTACTCGGGGAACTCAGTATCTATACGAAGTACCTGAAGGCTATTGGATCGGCTTAAGGGAATTTTCTGATGAGGGAAGGAATCTTACATCTTCTAAGCATTCTAATACTTGCTTGGGCTTTTTCTATTCTCTCTCTACTATCCTGGGTGGTTATCCTTAGAACTTCACCGTCTTATTCTATCTCTTTACTTTTCTTTACCTCTGACTACTTACACATCTATGCATTTTTCCTTGCTTTTTTATAGCATTTCTTTCCCACTCCCTTAAGTAACTTTTCTTATATCTTTACTATTTAGTTTCATAGCTCGTTCTGGACTTCTGGTGATAAGTCAGGATAACTACATGGGAATTCTCAACTTGGATATAGAGTATAGTTGTTCTCGTAAGGAATACTATTCGAAAAGTCTGGGAAAGCTTACTAACCTGTCTATAGATCTTGAGGACGTACTCGAGGATCGGATACTGGAGAGATAGTGCCTCACATACGAGTATCTCGGACATACTGCATATACAAGACTACAACACTCTACCCATTGCAGTCACAGACTCCCTAGACCATGCTCTGATACCATCTTTGTAACATCCCCAATCCGAGAGATGCTACCGGCAGAGGATATACCGTACTATCCCCATAAGCCTCTGACTTCTGATAACTGTTATTCTTATCTCACATATATGTAAACTCATGTATGGGACCATAGCCCAAATCATAGACCATGTATGCATAATACTCTTACTATTACATATTCTGATTAAATACACATTTCAAAAATGACAATAACTTCTATAGTGTAATAAATATATAACCACCACTGTATAACATATATGTTACAAGATACTCTCTGACTCTGACTGAACTGGACCTACTCACTGACTTGACCTGGTAGACCAACTCTCTACTGACTGCCATTAGTATCCATCCTCCCGAGCTCGTCCTCCATGAACATGTAAAACAAAACACTGGGAGTGGGGGGGTTAGATTATTTGAACGATCTAAGTGAGGGGACAAAAACTGAAATACTGTTATAAAAATATCTGGTTCTAAAACCAAAGTTCAAGAAATAGCTTTATACGAAAACTCTTTTTTCTGTCTGAAAACTCAGGGCTTCTTTCTGAAAATCTCTTCTGAACTCTTTCTGTAAAACTTATCTTTTCTGAAGGTTTCTTATAAAACAGTTATTTTCTGAAAACTTTCTTTTCTAAAAATCTTTTCTAAAAACTGTAACTGAAAACTATTTCTAAAATCTGTATCTCTCTCTGAAAACCTGACGTATAGGGGCGTTACGTATCGTCATCCCCTCATACGTCTAACTAGAGCCAGGAGTGCAAATCCATGACTTTAAAGCATTACGTATCGTCGTCCCCCAAAGCATGCCACTTCTGTCCCTGAAACTAGTGGTCTTGGGGTATTACTTATCGTTGTCCCCCACGCCACTGAACTAGAACTGTGGGTGCAGATCTATGCTACCCTCCAAGCTCTGAAATATGATCTATGGGCATATGTCATCCCTAGTCCTGAACTAGGATCTAGGGGCATCACATATCCACATCCCATCAGTCATCTACAGGTGCACATGTCAACAGTCAATTCCATGTCTGTATCAAGTTACATACTGAGGTGGGTTTTCCCCATGCCTCAAAAACCATAAAATCATACATTGAAAACGTTTCTTTCTCAAACACAACTTAATACATAAACTTTCATGAAATATCTTTAATAAAAATTATCTAACGCCTTAAAGGGTAAAAATAAGTATGATATGAAAAATAATAAAATGAAAGTCAAATTAAATGGAAAGTGTCCACTCACTTGTTGGAATCTGGCTGGCGTTATACCACTTCGTCGAAAGAAATTGTAATTCCTGCAATGGTCTATAAGTGGTAACTTGGTTAGATTATAAACCATGAGACTAATTCAGAACTAGGCTAACCTTCTCAATTCAAGTATGTGATATCATCACTTGGTATATCATGCTTGTAATAAGATGTAATGTATGTACGAGAACTGATATGAGACCCTAAGGGTGGTCTCTAACATGTTAGGGTGGAACTTGGATGGTTTAAAACTGATTTGGGATGGTTTTGGGTCATGCGTCGCGACGCTCAACATTCCAGAAATGTCCTGCCATTTCCAGTGCGCGTCGCGATACAAGCCTCTTCGCGTCGCGACGCGAACCAGTTTTCCTGGATTCTGTGTTTGTTTTCTTCAAAGTCCATCTTACACCAAAAGCACCAAAAACACTTCCATAACAAAATTATTATACAAACCAACTTATTGAACTTCAATTTCACATATTCTATATCAAATTATCATCTTCAAAATATGATTTAACTACCCCTTTAAAACTTTAAAAATTTGGTTTCTTAACTTCAACAATCACTTTCTTTATTTATCGATCAACAATAAGCCACATTTATCATACCAACATCTCTATTTTATCATTAAGCTTTCAAAATCCAAAAAATTAAGTTTTGATTTTTAAAAATCGGTCGTTACAGCAGTTGATAGTCTCATGTATGCTGATCGGCGTGATCACACACGTATAATGCAAGCGCACGTATCGCTCAAGTAGTATAAAAAATATCGATCCCAAGAGGACTTAATACCTAAGCTATTAATTTATGAAGCCAAATGTTTACGATTATCTAATAGATTGGTTGTTGATTGGATGGTGATTTTAAACTAAAAAAGTAAATAAAATAGTACGAATGTAAATTAAAGGAAAATTCACTATTATTAAACTATCTAGGGTTGTGAATCCTTCAATTATCTTTTAAAGATGAAGTGGTTATCTCATGTTTGTGCAATATATTGGTTTATTAAGCTGGAACACGAAATTATACAAAAGCCTTTGTCGATAGTCAAATGCAAATACCCAGTGTAACCTAAGTAATCATATGTCTATGTTAATCAAGTTACCTGAATTCATTAAGATTAAGTTCCAATTGTGGCTACCCCCGCCCGACAGGTATATGTCTATCCTGGAAGGAAATCTATTAAGGGGTATCTAATCCTCAAGGGAGATCGTGGGCTATTAAGTCTAAGGCTGAAACCTAAAATTCCTCCGTCAAGTTTATTTTAAGTTTACCAGATCAATCTTATTAATGGCCAGTTAACAAGAAACATTAAGCTTAAGACTTAATAAATAAACCTTTATATTACCCAAGATACAAAATAACCCCTTATAAACTGGTGATATTGGAATTCATCACAACCCCAGATAATATGTTTAGTTACAAAACATACTTATGATTACTAAACACTTAAATAAACAAAACATCATAAAAAAAAATAACTTGGAGATAAATAAAAGTAAAATTACAATAATGAAAGAAAATGATGGGGTTAGAGGATCTACTTTTAATATTTCAAAATTAGAAATCTCCCTTATTGTCAATATTTACCGATTAATTAATTATATTTAACCAGACCATAAAGGCGGTAATTCCATTTGTCTCAATTAAATCCAACCGACCATATAGGCGGTAACAAGGTTATTACTTAAACCGACCATATAGGCGGAAACTACGTCTGAAATGTAAAACCGACCATATAGGCGGTAAATATGGTTGTTACCTAAACCGGCCATATAGGCGGTAACTAATTAATCCAAATTTTAATTAAAATAAGGGAGATTAATCTAATTTATTATATTAAAAGTCTCACATTTTCACCCCAGCAGAATGAGATTACCTGCTCATGCTGTAAATGAAAACACACAAAATTTTATTAATTAAATAAAAATAAAATACAAGAAAACTTAAATAAATATATAAGACACTTTCCTTTAGGTTTTCATGGAGAAATTCCTCCAAAGAAAGCATGAAAAATTTACAAAGTTTAGATTGGTATTTATAGGCAAATCTAAAGGCTTCCACCAATTTCTCCATCAATTGCTCCACCAAACATAGCATCAAATATGGCATCAAACATGGCACCAAACATGGCACCAAATCCTCCACCAAATATGCAAGCATGTTTGGTGGAAGTTTGACAATTTTTATTTTTTTATTTTTTTATTTTTTTATTTTTTTATTTTTTTATTTTTTTATTTTTTTATTTTTTTATTTTGAAAATTACTTAAATAATTACACATAACACACTTCCGAATATTTTATCAATTTCGATCATGGAAACTTCAGAATTCGAAATTATTATGAACTTTAAAGTTGTAGATCTTTGAGTCTTCTTTAATCTGGAACTTGAATCACCTCAATCATATATCGGAGTAATACGTTATGGCCAAAATACAACAATTGTGTAAAGCTAGAAATTTTGAAATTGTACTTCATTAGAACGCCATTTCAAGTTTCCAATCTCCAAAATCAAAATATCAAGTCCATTTTTTGCCCTTATTTGTTCCACATTTCGTCCTGATTGATTCCATTAAGTCCCGATTTTATTTTATCTGTAAAATAAACTAAACACATCAAAACGTTCATAAAACTCGAGAAACTATACAAAATATTAAGTAAAAGGGGCGGTAAATAATGATATATTTTCCGCTCATCATATGCTAGGTTATGTATGAGACCAGACATCTATTTTACAGAGGTAGTAGTTAGTAGGTTTCAATCTAACACATGATTAGATCATTGGGTGGCTGTGAAAAACATTCTCAAGTATCTTAAAAGAATGAGAAATTACATACTTGTGCATTCTGGTAAAGATATGATCCTCAGAGGATATATAGACTCTGATTTTAAGACGGATGTCAATTCTAGGAAATCAACATCCGAATTAGTGTTTACCCTAGGTGATGGAGTTATAATGTGGATGAGCATAAACCAATCTTGTATTGCTGACTCCACCATTGAGGTTGAGTATGTAACAGCTTGCGAAGAAGCTAAAGAAGCAGTCTGGCTTCTGAAATTCTTGGGAGATCTGGAAGTTGTTCCAGATATGGATAAACCACTTATAATTTATTGCAATAATAGTGGTACAGTGGCGAACTCCAAATAACCAAGAAGCCACAATAGAAGGAAGCATATAGAGAGGAAATATCATCTCTTAGAAAATATTATCTCTTAAAAAGATATTACATATAGCATCTGCAGAGAATCTGTCTTATCCGTTAACAAAAATCTTGACTGCTGAAATGTTTAAAGGTCACCTAGAAGGTCTAGGATTAAGTGGGAGATTGTTGGGATATATACCATAGAGCTTTATGTAATGTGTAAACGAAAGTATTTGTTTAAAATAAAAGATGTATTGTTCATTTATCAATTGTTTTAATTTAAATCGCATATTGTAAATTGTCCAATTTACCCTTGATTACTCATATACCTCAATAGTTAGTGTATTAGTGTCATACACAAGAGGATTTAAGTCTGAAATTAGTAATTTAGAATAGTCCATAGAGAGCAAACAAAGCGAGTACTTTGTTTGTGGTTTATCTATAGCTGCAATCCATTCTATAGTTGTATGATGACCTTGATCCAAGATCATCCATGTGGTGACATGAGAATAGAGGCACTGTATATGATGTGATTATATAGGATTGGACCCAAATAGAAATGAATTTTTTATAATATCTATTAAATAAAGAAAATAATTTTAATATACTAGATGGTCATATATGGATTAATTTGAATCCTGAATGTACTACGAACTCCTGCATGGCAGGTCATATCCTTTGATTTACAAATGTGAGGTTGGTGAAGAAATCCAGAGTAATAACTACGTACTTTAGGGACACGGTTTGGTGTGTAGTTGGGGATGTCTTACATAGTTATGTAATTCACTCTTTTATGCGAGAAGTAGAGGAGTATCTACCTTAATGTTTGATTCGTTACTTGAACGATTAGAGCGCTCAAGTCTTTCTATTATGAATAAAGATTAATATTCATAATAGTTATGAATAAATCATTCATTAGAGAATAAATAGTACCTAAGGTAAAAATAATTATAGCGGTATAACGGATATTTAGACCGGCTCTAATTATGAGATACTGGTGAAGATTAAATCTGTATGTAATGACTATGTCGATGGATACAGACGTAGTTCGGTTTATATTACATATCTAAGGCAACAAGAGTGGAGCTTCATTAACCTAAAGTTAATAATTCATAATATTTAATTAAATATTTTAATTAAATTCGGAATACTGTAGCAAATTAAATATAATTGGATAGTCCAATTATACACTCACATATATATTATTGTTATTAATTTGATTAATAATATATTTTGTCACACATGAGACTTTATTTTAAATTTAATATAAGGTTTTTTTAAATAAATGATTATGAGATAATCATTTATTATTTTGAAAAGGGTTGTAAATATTAAATTATTTAATATATCGTTTTTAGAAATAAATGGTTTTAAAATTTGATTTTAGAATTCATTATTACAATAATGGTAGTTACATCTTTTTAATTAGTAATAAATTTAATGTCATTATGAAGACATTTAATTAAATATTTCTTTTACAAAAAATTGGCTAGTGGCCGAAACTCGGAGAGGAGTTGGGAAGGTTTTTTATTAATTTTTGGACAACCTTAACCTTAAATATAAAAGGAAAATTATTTTCCTTTCTATCCTAATCATATTTTCCTAACATTAGCCTTCATGATCTCTTGGTTTTCTCTCAAGAGTTGCAGAGAAAAAGAGAAAAGAAAACTTTGTGTGAAAAATTACATCTCTAAATTGTTTAGGGATGATTGTGAGAGTGAAGCATGCTCTTCCTTTTATTGGTAGCGAGTCATAGCATGGAAGATCATTCGGAGTTGGAATAGATTCTTTTTATTTCTTCTTTTTGACCCACTCGGCAGTGAGCAGAAAAATCTGCTCAATACCACACTTTTTTGCCACTTGTTTGTGCTCCGTTTTTATTTTTTTGATGTGCAAAAAATTTAGGAACACAAAGTGTTGGACAATTATGACCCATAGCGTCACTATTTGTACAGATCATGTTGTTGTTGTACAAATTAACTATGTGACAAAGGAGATTGCACTCTTATCATTTGTGATTAGATCACCTAGATATATAAATGATAGGAGGTCTCTGTGATTTGTTCCTGGATTGAGAATGATATAAGAAAATATCAATCCACAAAGGATAAATCATTAAATATCCATAGTCAGAGCATTATCGAGATTGGACATCGATGAATGCGTAAAAGACTAGTATTACACTTGTTCGCGTTGTGAGGGCACAACGGCATAGTTCTCGTATATTTGGGTATAGGATACTCATGCAAGTGTAATAGGAGGTTGTGTTTTACCGATGGTACGGGAAACAGCTTCGCTCTGGATAGACCCTCTCAGAATTCCATTGGTAGTATGACTATGTGTCTATGGAAGTCCGAAATCAGGGTTGGTGTATTTGGTCTTAACCTGAGACTTGCACCGCTAATACTTGCAACAATCAATATACTTTGGTTACGGTCGTCCAGGGCTTTAACAGGTTCTGTGTATGCCAATGCTGGGTATATTGAGAATCGTAGTGTGTTGGGTGTGATGTCAAGACGGAAGTGTCACTCCAGTCATATGGAGTTGATGATCGCGTAGGGATACAGAACTGGTTCTCTAAAAAAGTTGCAACCGTCGGGATAATATGACTTGGTCATGATTATCCGATAATAAAGAGACTAGTTGCTCGTTATCCGATATATGATTCGTACGGGGCAGACACTGTACCAGACCCAGGCCTTGCATGTGATCATCCGATACCGGACAGAAATACGCACTACTACGTATACTACGCCTGATATAGATCCCTTATTCCTGTAAGGATATTTCCAGAGAATTGGGTAGGCATGGCGCTTTGCTAGAAGCCAACCTTGTCTTGTAAATCGGTATAAACGTAGTACGAGGTACTTACGTGTTCGGATAGTCCGACGACCGAATTTACTGCCAACATATCCAGGGATCTCATGGGTCGCTTCCCAAAGATTCATCGATGACGTATGACTCGCACTTTAATTAATCTGGGATTAATTAGATGAGAGAGAGAACTAATATGGGATTAATTACGGAGATATTTTATCTCGGATAAAATATCAATTAAAGAGTGATAACGATTAATTTAGAATTAATCGACAAATTAATATATTAGATATATTAAACGAAATTGGATTTCGACTCGGAATTGAAATTAGATTTTAATTCAGGCGAACGAATTAATTTAGAATTAATTCGTTAGCGACGTGAATAGTGATTTCGCTAGACGTATTCATTTAATTGCGTCGCAACGGAAAATTCATTAATTTAGAATTAGCGAACCCGAGCCCGGGATTATTTGCGAGCGCATTCGCATTTCGAAATTCGAGTGTGGCACGCAAGTCAAATCAAGCGTCAAATCGCTAGTCGCATCAAGCGTCAAATCACTTGTCACTTTGAGTGATGTGACTTGACAACTTGTGATTGATGTGATTGAGTGATGTGTGTGGTTGGCATTTAAAGTTTTTATTGTTGACTTTTTAAAAGCAAATGTTTGGTATATGATTTGGATTATCAATTACCAAAATAACACAAATATTTTCCTCTCTCTCTCTCTCCATTTTCTCTCATCTACACGCCCATGGTGGGCATTCTTCACTGGTTTTTTCCACTGAAAAACCGTGAGCAGTGAAGGGGAAGCTAGTGCAATTTCGTGGCAAAATCAAGAGTGCTAGCACACTCCGGGATCATGCGAAGGTGATAGGGAAGTCCACCCATGAGCCGGGAACCATTCGACGAAGCTTGGAGCTTGACGAAGGACCTCCAATGGCCGAAAATGAGGAGCAAAATGTAGCCCACTGCCGATCATACCAGTTAGCATATTTTCAGTTTTGTTGCCTTAAGCGTCGCTCAACCGATCGATGTAAGTATTTCGCGACTTTCTCGAATGTATTCACTTATGTATCATGCTTGATTATTGATCTTGGGATGCTTATAATCTCCAACAATGGTATCAAGAGCATGGTTAAAAGCATGAAAAAGTTTAGGGTTAAAATTTGGGTAAATTGATTTTGAGCATGTGTAAATGAAATTGGATGATTTTGTATGCTTAATTGATGTTGAATTGAAGATTGATTGGATCAATTTCAAGAAATTGTGATTGGATCATTTTTTCCCCAAATTGTTGTGATGGCTGAATAGGTTGAGCCCTATAATTGTCTTGGGATTTTGATTTTTGAACATTGGATGTGTTGGAAATCATTCGGGAATATGATTTAATGTCGATTGTGGAATTAATTGGATTGAAACCGAATCGGACATAAAATCCCCAAATTGCCGAGAATGTAAGAGCATGAAATGGGTTTTTTTGATTTGTTAAATTATGTTGGACATGATTTAATCTTGATAAGCATGATTAATTAGGCTAATTTGATGTTTTGGAAATATTGATTTGGGTGATTAATAATGTTATACACTTTAGGTTAATTAAATGTGAATTGGATTTTTGTGTTTAATTAAATTGGGCCTAATTTTGGAAATTGGACTTTAAAGTTGTAATTGGGCTTGGTTGTACCAAGTTAGGTTTAGGCCAAATGGATTGGATCCAATTGGGCCCAAAACCGCTTCCATAAACCCAAATGCGACTTAATGGACCTTTAAAGTTTAATTGGGCCTAATGGGCCAAAATTGATTTCGGGCTTATGGGGTATCCCGGATTGGATTTTGGTTATTGCGTTTCGACCGAGTTGACCAAAAGTCCACGCCTTAAGAAATTAATTAAAAGCCCATTGGACTTAATTAAATTGACGTTGGACGTTAATCGGGCTTTGAGACCCGAAACGATTAAATTTGGAATTTAAGTCGTAAAAGTTCATTAATAAAGTGTAGTATTTAATTTGGAATTAAATAAGAGGATTAGAATTAAATACATATTAATTGGATTTAATGTTGTAGTTTAATTTAATTCGAGAATTCGTACTTTAAGTACTTATTCGCAAAACGAGTTTGACTCGAGCAAAATCAAATCGTTGTTTGAACATTGGATGGTCACTAATTATCAGATTAATTAATTTGATTTGATTGATTGATAACATGCTTGTGTGAATACATGGTTGTCATGCATGAATAATGTATATCGGATGGATATTAGATGGGTGGGACAATTTTAGAAATTGTAATAAATTTGATTTATTAATTGGACCTGCGTGTCCAGCCTTATCACCTTCTTATTCTTTGTATTCTCTTCTCACATATTCCCCTCAATGTAAATGAGGTTTCTTTAGAAGTGTAGTGTAATGGGTAGAAGTAATACATGTGCTAGCGGGAGAGAGAAAGTGAGAGATTTGATATAGGATCAATGTGTAAAGTATCCATCCGTATATCATTATTATTTTATCATATGCGCTTTATTATTTGTTTAGATTCATGTTTAAGGGTGTATGATGATGAGACCTTAACAAAGATAATAAATTGGTTGCCAATTTGCACTCGAAAAACCAGCACAAAATATTAAGCATTTTTCCTTCCATTGAGTGATTCTCACTCAAGATCCGAGAGTGGCATTGGCTTGTTGGCCAAAGTCAAGGCCTTGTCCGTCGAGGATGTGTTTGAATCAC
The DNA here is from genome assembly GCA_019454045.1 of Zanthoxylum bungeanum. Taxonomy (NCBI): domain Eukaryota; kingdom Viridiplantae; phylum Streptophyta; class Magnoliopsida; order Sapindales; family Rutaceae; genus Zanthoxylum; species Zanthoxylum bungeanum. The sequence goes on from SKCR01044314.1 coordinate 25,467, forward strand.
GAAGGTTTTATTCCATATTGGTGTCTTGTCCAGTTGTGCTTTGTTGGCCAAAGTCAAGACCACTTCTTGTCCATCGACATTGATTACGAAGCTTTCCATGGTCAATGGGTCGCTCTTAACTGGGATCACTAAGTTTATTATACCAAAGCCAAGGCTTAGTTGATTCAGAGGAAAAAGGTTATGTAATAAATTGGATGTATTGGCATATATAAGATATATGTTTCGGACTTGGATGTCCCCCAACCGGATCTAGAAATTGGATTGGATCCAATCGATCTTAGAGATCTACCTAGTTAATTATCATACAATTGTTTGGCCAAAGTCAAGATTGTGTGATATTTAACGGGATCCTAGCCCGCTAGGAAACATGGTTTCCCGAGTACTCGACAGAGGGTTAGAAGCTCGCCGAAAAATAGTGGGAGGCAAGAATTGAATTTGCAATATTCGTTCAATTACTTGCCATACGTGCTCAAATAAATATCATTCGTCAAATAAATTAAATGTTAGTTGGACTAATATTTAAATATTGTTTAAATAAATAGTTGGACTATATTCAAACTATTCATTTATAGTTGATTTTATAATTGGATTATAGTAATCAATATAATTGATTTTAATCTATTAAATTATAGTTGATTAAATAGTTGGACTATTGTAATCATTATAATAAATAGTACATAAATCGTTGATTAAATAGTTGGACTATTAGAATCAAGATAGAAATGAAAGATTGACATTTAAAACATAATCCTAGGGAAAATTGTTTAAATGGTTTAATTTTCAAATTGGGATTAATTTCAGGATGGTCCTGGAAATTAATAAGTTACTTTATTTGATAAAATAACATATTAGGCCTAAGCCCAGAGTTGAGCAATTAGTAGAGCATGATCTTTGGAAGATTCATGTAATGATAACTATAGTGCTTAATCCATTAAGCTTGTCGCAGTAGACTCCTTAATTTCTGAATCAGAACTAAGGATTTGATCCTTAAAGTATGATAATGAAATTGAAGGATCTTCAAAAAATCTATCCTTAGATCTTAGAAGTACTAATATTGCAATAGTAAACTCTTGGAGAGTTAATGATTATTCTCAAGGAGACAAAGTCAAAGTTTGCAATAAGGCAAGTAGCTCAAGGCGCACCTTACTTCGATATTCTAGAAGGCCAAGGCTTGGCCAAAGGCTTCTGGAATATGAAAAGGGCAAAGGCAAAATCATTATAATCTTCTAGGAAGATAAATGACATATCCCAAAATGTCTGCCTAAATGTGGCAAACGGGATCGCGGAAGCATGACTGCCGTTTGGACAAAGCAGACATGAAGGAATTGAAGACGAGCAAGGCTCTGAATTCAAATATGTTTGTCATAAATATATTCACTACTAGTATTAAAATTGGATTTTAGATACTTAATGTGATATATACTTAATGTGATATATATATATATATATATATATTGATGTTCAGAATCTGTTATGAACAGGATACTGACTTCAATTGAGATAATCTACGAATTGGAAACGGGATGAAAGTCGCTGTTTTAACCGTAGATACCTAAGTTTAGGAACCACCTTCGGGTGTGTACCTAAATTGGAAACTGTTATAATGTAACTAGTTTGACTAGGACATTATCTCTACATCAGTGTATAATCTGTTGCGGATGTACCTTTATATTCTAGAACACTAAAGTGTTTTATTATATAAAGATGATATTGAGATAAACGCATTAGATGTGAATAACATAATTTATATTTTGAATATAAATAAATCTCAAAAGTATAAATTGACAAACAAATAGCTCGGACTGATTTGATCAGAAGAAACTAATTGTGGCATTGTAGTCTGGGACACAATTAAACAAGAATCGTATATCCACACTTTCGAAGAGTGGGTACTGGACTAATTTGATTCTATTCAAATAAAGTCTATGAATCTAGTTTATTGGGCAAAGTGCCTAAAACACTATTAGCCCTAGTTCATAGTGAAGCAAGTGGGCCCATGTCTAGCTAGGCTAGAGGTGGATATGAATATTTCGTGACCTTTATGGATGTGGCATCGCGTTATGGTTATGTGTTTCATTTGAAGAACACAAATCAGAAACTTTTAAAGTTTCGACGCGAAATAGACAAACGGATCGGCTAAAGTATTAAACCGTCACGGTTAGACCGTAATGGAAAATACTTAAGCAATAAGTTTCTAATATACTTGAAAGAGTATAGTATTATTTCAAAATGAGGATCCTCCCGGAACACGTCAAAGTGACGGTGTGTCCGAACCGAATAACCGAATTTTGTTGGACATGATAAGGTTAATCATGAGTCGCTCTGAGCTACCATTTCCTTCAACGGATAAGCTTTAACAGTGCAGAACTTATTTAGAATAAGGTTCCATAAAAATCTGTTTGACAGACTTCATATTAGATATGAACGGGAGAGAAACCGGGTTTCTCATTCCTGATAATTTGGGATGCTAGGCATACGTTGGATGATACCAAACTAAAACCCAAATGGATAAGTGTCAATTGTAGGTTTCCTAGGGATACATAAGTATAGTACTTATACAACTCACAAGAAATAATTAGATTGTTGCTCACCATGCGTTTTTCCTAAGAGGAATACCGATATGCAGTGATAAGTGGGAGGATAGTAAAGCTCGATGAAAATCAGAGTGATACTATTCCAGGCATCGAATCCTTAATGGAACACAAATAGTTCATCAAGGATGAAACTATTCCAATAATCTTCGAATACACAAGAATCACGTATGTCGAAAAGAGTCAGAAAATAACCTGGGGTATGGGTTTCTGATCTCACCTCATAAAGATGTCTATCTTATTGAGGAATACCAACTGACAACGTATGAGGAAGTGATACAAGGTATCGGCTCCCTAATTATGGCAAAGTGCCATGAGTCCGAAATGGATTCCATGTAAACCAACTATGTTTGGATACTAGTTGATGTACCGCAAGGCATTGTGCCTATTGGTACTTTATAAGTCTTCAAGGAAGACATACATGGATGGCAACATACCAACATGTAAAGCTAGGCTTTTAGCGGAAAGGTATCGTTATCAACATTATGTTGATTTCGAATCAACCTTTTACCTGTTGCCACGGTAAATCCATTTGGATAATGCTTGCTAAAGCTGCATGTTTCATTTATGAAATATGACAGCTTTACGGGAAAATCGCTTTCCTAAAAAGGAAACCTTTTGGAGGAGGTTTACAACATCATGTCGATTTTGTCATACCAAAACTAGCAAACAAGGTTTGTAGGTTGTTCCATCCATGTTTGGATTGAAGCAAGCATTAGGTTCTTGGAATTATCGTTTTGATGTAATCGTAATGGTTTATGATTTAATTCAAAACGAAAAGATTCTTGTGTATATAAGGAGGTTAGTGGGAGCGCACTGACAGTGGCTGTCCTATAAATAATAATAATATGTCATTTCTTGGAAATGATATTCCCAAAATAATAATCGGTAAAAGCTTAGCTTTCGAGAAGACTCTCTGAGAAATTGTACATTGAAAAATATACAGACCTGGTGTCTCATATGCTTTGAGCATATGAATTCACAAACAGGCCAATCCAAGTGATAGTCACTGGATTGATGTTAAGAACATCCGTTAGTATCTTAGAGATCTAAGGATGGTGTCTTAATCTGTGGAGAAGAAGAACTTGAAGTGGCTGGGATCCCTACTGCAAGTTTCCTAAACCGATAAAACGACTAAAAGTCGCAACGGTACTATACAGTTTGAATAACGGAACAGTGAGCTGGAAATCTTCCAAGCAAGATACTGTTATCGTATAAGCAACAAATGTGGGTTATTGCTGCAGCTGAGCGGCAATAGAAGCCTTCTGGGTCGATAATAAATCTAATTAGATTAGATATGATTATGTTAGTAGCTGAGCTAGGCGTCAGCATAGGCTAAAGAATAATGGTCTCATCAACGATCCAGATACATACCTCGACTATTCATCTGATTCGTTCGGATCATACATCGTGGCGATGTGATGATCGTATAAATCGTATCAGACGATAATCATCAAAATCCGCTGACGAAAGCATTTCCTCAGCAATTTGAGCAACCGTACATAGTCGGGTGTAAGAACACTCGAGTGACGGCTATAGGCCAAGTGGGAGATTGTTGGACAATTATGACCCATAACGTCACTATTTGTATAGATCAAGGTGTTGTTGTACAAATTAATTATGTGACAAATGAGATTGCACTCTTATCATTTGTGATTAGATCACCTAGATATATAAATGATAAGAGGTCCTTGTGATTTGTTCCTGGATTGAGAATGATATGAGACAATATCAATCCACGAATGATAAAACATTAAATATCCCTAGTCAGGCATTATCGAGATTGGACATCGATGAATGCGTAAAAGACTAGTATTGTTGGACAAAATGACCCATAGCGTCACTATTTGCACAGATCATTGTGTTGTTGTAGCAAATTAACTATGTGACAAGGAAATTGCACTCTCATCATTTGTGATTAGATCACCATAGATATATATAAATGAAGAGAGGTCCCTATGATTAGTTCCTGGACTGAGAATGATATGAGGCAGTATCAGTCCCCGAAGGATTAATCATTAAATATCCCTAGCCGGAGTATTATCGAGACTGGACATCGATAATGCGGAATAGGCTAGTATTGCACTTGTGCACGTTGTGAGGGCACAACGGCATAGTTCTCATATATATAAGTGTTGGAGACTTATGCAAGTGCGATAGGAGGTCGTGTTTCACCGATGGTACGGGAAACAGCTTCGCTCTGGATAGACCCTTCGGAATCCCATTGGTATTATGACTATGTGTCTATGGGAGGCCGAAATCAAGGTAGGTGTGTATAGTCTTAACCTGAGACTTACATCGCTAATACTTACGATAATCGATAGACTTTGGTCTTGGTGGTACAGGCTTTAACCGGTTCTGCGTACACCACTTCTGGGTTTATCAGAGAGTCGTAGTGTATTGGATGTGATGTCAAGACGGAAGTATCACTCCAGTCATAGTGGAGATGATGTCACGCAGGATACGGTATTAGTGCTCTTAAGTGCTGCGCGGCCATCGAGATATTATGACAAGGTCATGTATATCCGATTATAGAGACTAGTTACCAGACATCCGACATGTGCTTCGTACGGGGCAGACACTTATCCAGCCCCAGGCCTAGCACGTGACTATCCGATACTGGGCCGATATGCACAATACAATGGTATACTACGCTTGATACAGATCTTAAATATTCTTAGATGAATATGACCGGAGAATTGGGTAGACTTGGTGCTTTGCTAGAAGCCAACCTTGTCTTGTAAATCGGTAAAACGTAGTACTTGGTACTCACGTGTTCGGATAGTCCGATGACCGATTTGACTGCCAACATATCCGGGGATCTCATGGGTCGCTTCCCAAAGATTCACCGATGACGTATGACTCGCACTTATATTAATCTGGGATTAATATGATGAGAGAGAGAATTAATCTGGGATTAATTTCGGAGACACTTTATCTAGGATAAAATATCAATTGAAGAGAGAGAAACATTGATTTGGAATTAATCGAGGAATTAATATATTTGATATATTAAACGAAATTAGATTTCGACGCGGAATTAAAATTAGATTTTAATTCGGGCGAGCGAATTAATTTAGAATTAATTCGTTAGCGACGTGAATAGTGATTTCGCTAGGCGTAATTATTTAGTTCTCGTCGCGACGGAAATTCGTTAATTCGGAATTAGCGAAATTGAGCCCGAAAGTGTTTGCGGACACATTCGTATTTTGAAACGAGTGGGACCCGCAAATCACATCGCGAGTCTCATTACTTGACACAATAGATGATGGATGTATCTAGTCACCTTTATGGGATGATACATTGTCTCTATTCTCAATGTAATAAGATGATGCCATTTAATATGAATTTTTTTTTGGAGGGAAAACCTTTCACGGTTTTTGAAGGGTTTTTTAATTAAAAATTCATTTTGGTAAATGATATCTCATCATTGCTTTTCTCTTTCTTTCTCAGTTTTTGAAACAAATAAAAGAGAAAGAAAAATTGAAAAGCACTCTCTCCTCTTCTTCTCCTCTCTTCTCTCACGCCATTTCTGGTTTTTGGTGAGCAGTGAACTGCCGAAAATAACAAAAGAAATGGAGGGAAGCAAGTGTGTTTTGTGGCAAAACAAGAGTGCTAGCACACTCCGGGATCATGCCAAGGTGATAAGGGAAGTATACCCATGAGCAGGAACGTTTTGATGAAGCTTGGAGCTCGTTTTTCTTGATCAAAATGGCGCAAAACAGAAGCACAAACTGCTGCAGTTCACGCACATGAGCAGTGGGCAGTGAGCAGAATTTCAGTTCGTTTTTGTTGCCAAATCGTCTCCCAGCCGCTCGATGTAAGTATTCCGCACTTCCGTCGTTGTATTCGCTTATGATTCATGCTTGAGTTTTGATCTTGGGACCTATAGAAACTCCTACAATGGCATCAAGAGCTTAGGTTAAAAGCATGAAAAAGTTAGGGCTAAAATTTGGGCAAACTTGATTTTGAGCATGATAAATTAAATTGGATGGATTTGTATGCTTAATTGTGTTTGAATTGAAGATTGATTAGGTCAATTTGAAGAAAATATGATTGGATCAATTTTCCCCAATTTTCCTCCTTGGCCGAATATGTAATGTTCTTTAATGTCTTGGGATTTTTGATTTTTGACAATTGGAAGTGTTGGAAATCATTCGGGATGATGATTTAACGTCGATTGCGGAATCAATTGGATTGAATTCGATTTGGACGAAAAATCCCCAAATTGCCAAGTGTCATGAAACTTTAAATTGGGTAAAATTGATTTGAGCATGCAATTATGAAATTGGATGATTAAGTATGCTTAATATATGTTTAATTGATGATTGGTTGGATCAATTTGATTAAATATTGTTTGGAACAAATTTCCCCAATTTTGATTGTGTTGGCCGAATAGGAGTATGCCCTAATTCTTGGAGTTTTGTTTCGTTGATCATTGGATGACTTGAAACGATTGAGGGTATGTTGATTAATTCGAATTGGGTGTTTTAAAATTGGATTGAAACAAATCGGACATGTATTAACCTTATTGCCAAGAATAAAGTAAGCATGTAATGAGTTTGATTTTAATCTTAATGTGTTGGACATGTGATGATGAAATTGAGTATGATTAATTGGACTAATTTAGTGTTTGGAAATGTTGATTTAGTTGATTAATCATGTAATGCACTTTAAGTAATTAAATTGCTAAATTGGATTTATGTAATTTAATTATTTGAGGCCTAAATAAATTGGATTTGGGCTTCTAATGTTGTAATTGGGCTAATTTGGAAATTGAGCTTAGATTGTTGTTATGGGCTTATGGGCTTTGTTGTACAAGTTTGGTTTAGGCAAAATGGTTGGATCCAATTGGGCCCAAAACCTTTAACCATAAAGCCCAAATGCAACTAATGGACCTTTGTATTTAATTGGGCCTAATGGGCCAAAATTAATTTAAAGGCTTATGGGGTAAATCCCGGATTGGACTTTGGTTGCGGGTTTGACCCGAGTTGACCAAAGACCACGCCTTAAGAAATTAATTAAAAGCCCATTAGACTTTAATTAAATTAATATTGGATATTAATCGGGCTTTGAGACCCGTAGCGATTAAATTTGGAATTTAAGTCGAAAAGGGTTATTATTAAAGTGTGTTATTTAATTTGGAATTAAATAGTGAATTAGAATTAAATACAAATTGAATTGGATTTAATTGTGTAGTTTAATTTAATTCTAGAATTGTACTTTAAGTACTTAATCGCAAAAACGAGTTTGACTCGAACAAAATCAAATCGTTGTTTGAACATTGGATGATCACTAATTATCAGATTAATTAATTTGATTAGATTGATTGATAGCATGCTTATATGAGTGAATACATGGTTGTGATGCATGAATAATGTATATCGGATGGATATTAGATGGGTGGGGCAATTTTAGAAATTGTTGTAATAAATTCGATTTATTAAATTGGACCTGCGAGTCCAGCCTTATCACCTCTATTCTCTTTGTATTCTCTCTTCTCATCTATTCCCCTCAATGTAAATGAGGTTTCTTTAGAAGTGTAGTGTAACGGGTAGAAGTAGTACAAGTGCTAGCTTGAGTGAGAAAGGGAGAGATTTGATCTAGGATCAATGTAAAGTATCCATCCGCATATCATTATTATTTATTTTCATACTCGCTTTATTATGTATTTAGAATGCATGTTTAAGGGTGTATGATGATGAGACCTTAACAAAGATAACTAATTGGTAGCCAATTTGCACGCAAAAAACCCTCGTTAAATATCAAGCGTTTATTTTCCTTCCATTGAGTGATTCTTACTCAAGATCCGAGATTGGCATGGGTTGTTGGCCAAAGTCAAGCCCTTGTCCGTCAAAGATGTGTTTTAATCACGAGGCTTTGTTCCATATCGGTGTCGTGTCCAAGTTGTGGTTTGTTGGCCAAAGTCAAGACCACTTCTTGTCCATTGACATTGATTACAAAGCTTCCATGTCAATGGGTCCGCGCTTGACTGGGATCACTAGGTTTGTTGTGCCAAAGCCAAGGCCTAGTTGATTCAGAGGAAAAAGGTTAGGGTATATATTCGATATATAGGCATATATTAGATATATGTTTGGGACTTGGATGTCCACCTACTGGATCTAGGAGTTGGATGAGATCCAATTGATCTTCGAGATCTACCTAGTTAATTATCATACAATTTGTTGGCCAAAGTCAAGATTGTGTGATATTTAACGGGATCCTAGCCCACTAGGAAACACGGTTTCCCGAGTACTCGACAGAGGGTTAGAGGCTCGACGAAAAAAGTGGGAGGCAAGAATTGAATTTGCAATATTCGTTCAATTACTCGCCATACGCGCTCATTCAAATTATTTCGTCGTAATATAAATGTTAGTTGGACTAATATTTAAATTGTTGTTTTAATAAACAGTTGGACTGTATTATACTTGATTATATATAATTGGATTATATTAATCAATATATTTGAATTAATTAATTTCAGTTTACAGTTGATTTTATAATTGGATTATAGTAATCAATGTAATTGAGGTTAATTAATTTGGATTATATTTGATTATATAGTTGGACTATTATAATCATTATAATATATATAGTACCACTAATCGTTGATTAAATAGTTGGACTATTGTAATCAAGATAAGAAATTGAAAAGTTGGATATTTAAAATATAATCTGGGATTAAAATTTTTAAATGATTTAATTTTCAAATTGGGAATAAATAATAGGTTACTTTATTTGATAAAATAACTTATTATACCTTACGCCCAAATTAAGCAAAATAAGTAGAGCATAAAATCTTTGGAAGATTTATGTGATGATGACTTTAATGCTTAATTTAATATACTTGTCATAAATCTAATTTTAGATTTAAGAAGTATTAAAATTGCAATTTATAATTCTTGGAGAATTAATTGACTATTCTAGAGGAGATAAAGTCAAAGTTTGCAATTGGGCATGAAGCACGAGGTGCACATCGTTTCGATATTCCGAAACCCGAGGCTTGGCCAAAGGTTTGTGAAATATTGAAAAGATAATGACATATCCCAAAGTGACTACCATTTGGATATGGAAGACACGAAGGAATTAAAGAAAGGGCGAGGCTCTGACTTAAAATATTTGTCAAAGTTATGTTCACTACTAGTATTGAAATTGGATTTTAAATACTTAGTGTGGTACATAAAATATATGTATTGATGTTCAGAATCCGCTATGAGCTGGATACTGACTTCAAGCCGAGATTCTCTGCGAATCGGAAACGGGACGAAAGTCGCTGTTTCGACCGTAGATACCTAAGTTTAGGAACTACCCTTTGGGTATGTACTTAAATTAGGAACTGTTATAATGTAACTAGTTTGACTAGAGACATTATCTCTATATCAGTGTTTAATCCTTGCGGATAAAACCTTTATATTCTAGAACACTAAGTGTTTTCATTATATAAAGATGATAATGAGATAAATACATTAGATGTAAATAACAGAATTTATATTTTGAATATAATAAAATCTCAAACATATAAAAATGACAAATAAATAGCTCAAATTGATTTGATCAATAGAGACTTATTTGTGGCATTGTTGTCTAGGACACAATTTAACGAGACTCGTATATCCACACTTTTGAAAGTGGGTACTAGACTGATTTGACTATTCAAATAAGGTTGCGAATCTAGTTTATTAGGTAAAACACCTAAAACACTATTTACTTGGTAATAGTATGAAAGCCACCGATCTGTTAGCCCTATTCATGGTGAAATAAGTGGGCCCATATCTAGCTAGGCTAGATGTGAACATGAATATTTCGTGACCTTAACGGATGTGGCATCACGTTATGGTTATGTGTTTCTTTTGAAGAACACAATTCGGAAACTTTTAGAGTTTCGACACGAAGTAGATAAATAGATCGGCTATAGTATTATACCATCGCGGTAAGACCGTAATGAAAATACTTAAGCATTAAGTTTCATACATAAATGAAAGAGTACAATATTCTTTCATATGAGGACTCCTCTCGAGACACGTCAGTTAGACGGTGTGTCCGAACTAAAAACTGAATTTTGTTGGACAAATAAGGTTTATCACGAGTCGCTCTGAGCTATCATTTCCTTCAAACAGGATATGTATTAACAGTGCAAAACTTATTTAGAATAAGGTTCCATATAAATCTGTTTGACAGATATCATATAGGATATGAACAGGAAAGAAACGGGGTTTCTCTCCTAATAATTTGGGTATGCCAGACATAACGTTTGGATGATACCAAACTAAGAACCCAAATTGGATAAGTGCCAATATAGGTTATCCTAAGGGAAACCTTAAGTATAGTACTTATAAATCTCACATGAGAAAAATATGATTGTTGCTCACCATGCGGTTTTCCTGAGAGGAATACCGATATGCAGTGGTCAGTGGGAGGATAGTGATACTCGATGAAATCGGAGTAATACTATTCAAGGCACGAAGTCCTTAATGGAACACAAACAGTTCATCAATGATGAATCTGTACCATTAATCTTCGAATACACAAGAACTGGGTAGATCGGATAGAGTCAGAAAACAACCTAGGGTATGGGTTTCTGATCTAACCTCATAAAGATGTAAATCTTATTGAGGAATACCAACCGACTACGTACGTGGAAATGATACAAGGTATCAACTCCCTATTTTGGCAAAGTGCCATGAGTCCAAAATGGATTCCATGTATAACAACTATTTTGGATACTAGTTGTTGTACCACAAGGCATTGTGCCTATTGGTACATTAAACGTCTTCAAGGAAGACATACATGGAAGGCAACATACCAACATACAAAGCTGGGCTTTTGATTGAAAGGTATCGTTATCAACATTGTGTTAATAACGGTTCAACCTTTTACCTGTTGCCATGGTAAATCCATTTTGAAGATGCTTGTTGATAACTGCATATTTCATTTATGAAATGTGTCAGTTACAGATCAAAATCGCTTTCCTGAAAAGGAAACCTTTTGGATAATGATTAGAACATCCTGACGATTTTGTATAACCAACAAACAAGGTTTGCGGGTTATTCGATCCATGTTTGGATTGAAGCAAGCATAAGGTTCTTGGAACTGTCGTTTTGAAATAATCATAATGATTTATGATTTGACTCAAAACGAAATAATTCTTGTGTATATAAGGAGGTTAGTGGGAGAGGGCACTGACAATGAAATTCCCATAAGGCAATTGATGAAAGCTTGGCTTTCATAGATATTCTTTCATAGAAATTCTCCGAAGAATTCTGGGGAGTAACAACCTTTATTCAAGGAATAAAGATCTACTGGGATAGATTTGGAGTTGTTAACACTCTCTGGGAAATTGTACATTTAAAATGTACTTGATATGTGTCTCATACGCTTTGAGCATATGGAGTCACAATCAGTCAATCCAAGTGATAGTCACTGGATTGAAGTTAAGGACATCTGTTAGTATCTTAGAGAACTAAAGATGTTGTCTTAAACTATGGAGATGGAGAACTTGAAGTGACTAGGATCACTGCTGCAAGTTTCCAAACGGTAAATACTGCGGTACTATAAAGTTTGAATAACGGGACAGTGAGCTGGAAATATTCCGAGCAAGATAACTGTTGCCGAATAAACACAAATGCGGATTATTGCTGCAGCTGAGGCAGCAATAGAAGCCATTTGGATCGAAAATAAATCTAATTAGATTAGATATAATTCTTTTAGCAGCTGAGCTAGGCGTCAGCACAGGCTAAGGAATTAAAGGTCTCATCGACGATCCAGATATATACTTCTATATCATCTGATTCGTTCGGATCATACATCGTGGCGATGTGATGATCGTGTAAATCGCGTCAGACGATAATTAAACAAATCCGCTGACGAAAACCTTTCCTCAGCAATTTGAGCGAACCGTACATAATTCGGGTGTGGGACACTTGAGTGACTGGCTATGTGCCAAGTGGGAGATTGTTGGACAAAATGACCCATAGCGTCACTATTTGCACAGATCATTGTGTTGTTGTAGCAAATTAACTATGTGACAAGGAAATTGCACTCTCATCATTTGTGATTAGATCACCATAGATATATATAAATGAAGAGAGGTCCCTATGATTAGTTCCTGGACTGAGAATGATATGAGGCAGTATCAGTCCCCGAAGGATTAATCATTAAATATCCCTAGCCGGAGTATTATCGAGACTGGACATCGATAATGCAATAGGCTAGTATTGCACTTGTGCACGTTGTGAGGGCACAACGGCATAGTTCTCATATATATAAGTGTTGGAGACTTATGCAAGTGCGATAGGAGGTCGTGTTTCACCGATGGTACGGGAAACAGCTTCGCTCTGGATAGACCCTTCGGAATCCCATTGGTATTATGACTATGTGTCTATGGGAGGCCGAAATCAAGGTAGGTGTGTATAGTCTTAACCTGAGACTTACATCGCTAATACTTACGATAATCGATAGACTTTGGTCTTGGTGGTACAGGCTTTAAACGGTTCTGCGTACACCACTTCTGGGTTTATCAGAGAGTCGTAGTGTATTGGATGTGATGTCAAGATGGAAGTATCACTCCAGTCATAGTGGAGATGATGTCACGCAGGATACGGTATTAGTGCTCTTAAGTGCTGCGCGGCCATCGGGATATTATGACAAGGTCATGTATATCCGATTATAGAGACTAGTTACCAGACATCCGACATGTGCTTCGTACGGGGCAGACACTTATCCAGCCAGCCCAGGCCTAGCACGTGACTATCCGATACTGGGCCGATATGCACATATACAATGGTATACTACGCTTGATACAGATCTTAAATATTCTTAGATGAATATGACCGGAGAATTGGGTAGACTTGGTGCTTTGCTAGAAGCCACCTTGTCTTGTAAATCGGTAAAACGTAGTACTTGGTACTCACGTGTTCGGATAGTCCGATGACCGATTTGACTGGCAACATATCCGGGGATCTCATGGGTCGCTTCCCAAAGATTCACCGATGACGTATGACTCGCACTTATATTAATCTTGGATTAATATGTTGAGAGAGAGAATTAATCTGGGATTAATTTCGGAGACACTTTATCTAGGATAAAATATCAATTGAAGAGAGAGAAACATTAATTTGGAATTAATCGAGGAATTAATATATTTGATATATTAAACGAAATTAGATTTCGACGCGGAATTAAAATTAGATTTTAATTCGGGCGAGCGAATTAATTTAGAATTAATTCGTTAGCGACGTGAATAGTGATTTCGCTAGGCGTAATTATTTAGTTCTCGTCGCGACGGAAATTCGTTAATTCGGAATTAGCGAAATTGAGCCCGAAAGTGTTTGCGGACACATTCGTATTTTGAACGAGTGGGACCCGCAAATCACATCGCGAAGTCTCATTACTTGACACGAATAGATGATGGATGTAACTAGTCACCTTTATGGGATGATACATTGTCTTTATTCTCAATGTAATAAGATGATGCCATTTAATGAATTTTTTTTTTGGAGGGAAAACCTTTCACGGTTTTTGAAGGGTTTTTTAATTAAAAATTCATTTTGGTAAATCATATCTCATCATTGCTTTTCTCTTTCTTTCTCACGTTTTTGAAACAAATAAAAGAGAAAAAGAAAAATTGAAAAGCCACTCTCTCATCTTCTTCTCCTCTCTTCTCTCACGCCATTTCTGGTTTTTGGTGAAGCAGTGAACTGTCGAAAATAACAAAAGAAATGGAGGGAAGCAAGTGTGTTTTGTGGCAAAACAAGAGTGCTAGCACACTCCGGGATCATGCCAAGGTGATAAGGGAAGTATACCCATGAGCAGGGAACGTTTTGATGAAGCTTGGAGCTCGTTTTTCTTGATCAAAATGGCGCAAAACAGAAGCACAAACTGCTGCAGTTCACGCACATGAGCAGTGGGCAGTGAGCAGAATTTCAGTTCGTTTTTGTTGCCAAATCGTCTCACAGCCGCTCGATGTAAGTATTCCGCACTTCCGTCGTTGTATTCGCTTATGATTCATGCTTGAGTTTTGATCTTGGGACCTATAGAAACTCCTACAAGTATTACACTTGTGCGCGTTGTGAGGGCACAACGGTATAGTTCTCGTATATTTGGGTATATGATACTCATGCAAGTGTAATAGGAGGTTGTGTTTTACCGATGGTATGGGAAACAGCTTCGCTCTGGATAGACCCTCTCAGAATTCTATTGGTAGTATGATTATGTGTCTATGGAAGTCCGAAATCAGGGTAGGTGTATTTGGTCTTAACCTGAGACTTGCACCGCTAATACTTGCGACAATCAATATACTTTGGTTGCGGTCGTCCAGGGCTTTAACAGGTTCTGTTTGTACGCCAATGCTGGGTATATTGAGAATCGTAGTGTGTTGGGTGTGATGTCAAGACGGAAGTATCACTCCAGTCATATAGAGTTGATGATCGCGCAGGGATACAGAACTGGTCTTTAAAAAGGTTGCAACCGTCGGGATAATATGACTTGGTCATGATTATCCGATAATAAAGAGACTAGTTGCTCATTATCCGATATATGCTTCGTACGGGGCAGACACTGTACCAGCCCCAGGCCTTGCATGTGATCATCTGATACTGGACAGAAATACGCAATACTACGTATACTACGCCTAATATAGATAATTTATTCCTGTAAGGATATTTCAGGTGAATTAGGTAGGCATGGCGCTTTGCTAGAAGCCAACCTTGTCTTGTAAATCGGTATAAACGTAGTACGAGGTACTTACGTGTTCGGATAGTCCGACGGCCGAATTTACTGCCAACATATCAGGGGATCTCATGGGTCGCTTCCCAAATATTCACCGATGACGTATAACTCGCACTTTAATTAATCTGGGATTAATTAGATGAGAGAGAGAATTAATCTGGGATTAATTACGGAGATATTTTATCTGGGATAAAATATCAATTAAAGAGAGATAACGGTTAATTTAGAAATAATCGGCAAATTAATATATTCGATATATTAAACGAAATTGGATTTCGACGAGGAATTGAAATTAGATTTTAATTCGGGCGAACGAATTAATTTAGAATTAATTCGTTAGCGATGTGAATAGTGATTTCGCTAGGCGTAATCATTTAATTGCGTCGCAACGGAAAATTCGTTAATTTAGAATTAGCGAACCCGAGCTCGAGATTATTTGCGAGCGCATTCGCATTTCGAATTCGAGTACGGCACACAAGTCAAATCAAGCGTCAAATCGCTAGTCGCATCAAGCGTCAAATCACTTGTCACTTTGAGTGATGTGACTTGACAACTTGTGATTGATGTGATTGAGTGATGTGTGTGGTTGGCATTTAAAGCTTTTATTGTTTGACTTTTTAAAAGAAAATGTTTGGTATATGATTTGGATTATCAATTACCAAAATAACACAACATATTTCATCTCTCTTCTCTCTCCGTTTTCTCTCATCTACACGCCCATGATGGGCATTCTTCACTGGTTTTTTCCACTGAAAAACTGTGAGCAGTGAAGGGGAAGCTAGTGCGATTTTGTGGCAAAATCAAGAGTGCTAGCACACTCCGGGATCATGCGAAGGTGATAGGGAAGTCCACCCATGAGCCGGGAACCATTCGACGAAGCTTGGAGCTCGACGAAGAACCTCCAATGGCCGAAAATGAGGAGCAAAATGCAGCCCACTGCCGCACATACCAGTGAGCAGATTTTCAGTTTTGTTGCCTCAAGCGTCGCTCAACCGATCGATGTAAGTATTCCGCGACTTTCTCGAATGTATTCACTTATGTTTCATGCTTGATTATTGATCTTGGGATGCTTAGAATCTCCAACACAAAGGGCTAACTTGGGGATTTTGGGGTTGTTTTAGAGTTCTTAATATATCCAGAATTGTTGTCCAAAATAGAAAAACAGCCAACAATAAAAATGATGGGCAATGTGCGCGTCTAAGGGGATTTTGTTGTGCAAAACAGTCCTATTTTTGGGCTACTATTCAAGGGCTGTTCGAGGGCTGCTCGGGGCTAGAAAAATCATCAAACACAGAAGAAAAATAAGTCCAATAGACTTGGACAGTTTCGGGAATATAGGGGAAGAGCAGAAAAAATTTCAAGGTTTATCCTGGTGACTAACACGCTTCCGCCACGCGGAAAATCATTTCCTACACCTGTAGCAGATAGTTATAAACTAATTCTTGTAATACTTGGTCGTCCATTTTTAGCAACAACTAATGCTTTGATTAATTATAGGAATGAAATCATGAATTTATCCTTTGGCAATATGACGTTGGAGCTTAATAGTTTTAACATGAGTAAACAACCATACGATGAGGACAATGAAAACGAGAGCATTGAACTAATTGAAACAATTTTGGATGAAAACGAGAGCATTGAACTAATTGAAATAATTTTGGAGGAACATGTTCAGGGGAGTCTATATGATCCTATGGAAATTTATAAAGCTAATTTTCTTGAATCACGTACGCAATTAAATTCAGATATTTATAATGATTTTTACTTGATTCTACACAAGTACTGGAAGACGATGGAGAGAAGTAAAATTTTGAGTAACTAAGAACACTTGAGGAAGAAAAACATAAGGAATCACCCAAATTGGAATTAAATAATTTGCCAGAGGATTGAAGTATGCATTTCCTTGGGATGAACAAAATTATGTTGTGGTAATTTCTTCCTCCCTAACAAGTGATCAAGAAGGTAAGTTATTAAAAGTGTTGAGAGAACATAAATTGGCAATTGGATGGACTTTAAAAGATATAAAAGACATTAATCCTTTGATATGCACACACATAATACATTTAGAAGATAATACCATGACATATCGTCATCCCCAAAGAAGATTAAACCCTCACATGAAAGAAGTGGTAAGAAACAGAAGTCCTTAATCTTCTTGATGTAGGCATTATCTTCCTTATCTCCGATAGTAAGTGGGTAAGTCCTACACAAGTTGTGCCTAAAACGTTTGGAATAACTGTCGCAAAAAATGATAAAGGAGAATCAATTCCAATTCGAATCTATCTAGTTGGTGTATGTGCATTGATTATAAAAAACTAAATAACGCCACTAGAAAATATAATTTTCCTTTATCATTTCTTCACCAAATTTTAGGAAGAGTAGCAAAACATCCCTACTACTGCTTTCTTGATGGTTACTCAAGTTATTATCAAATTCCCATTGCTTTATAAGACTAGGAAAAGAACACATCCACATGTCCCTTTGGAACATTCTCATTTAGGAAAATGTCATTTGGACTTTGTAATGCACCAGCAACATTCCAACTATGCATGTTAAGCATATTTAGTGACAAGGTTGAACATTTTTTAGAGGTCTTTATGAGAGGCCAATTATATTCTTGGTATCCAAATTCTCCAGGATCATAAGAGACCTGTTAGATATGTCTCAGGCATCCTATATCGACAAGATCCTTGTGCCATTTGGGATGCAGAATTTCAAGAAAGATAATTTGCCTTATCGACATGGAACTCATTTGATAATTGCTTGAATAATTTGGAAAATATTTTGAAAAGATATGAAGAAAAAATACTTGTGTTAAATTGGGAAAATGTCATTTTCTGACTGATTCATGAATTATTTTGGATCATGTTGTGTCATGTAAAGGTATTGAGGTTGATAAGGTAAAAATATAGGTAATCTCTAAATTGCCACTACCGAAAACAGTCAGGGAAATTCATTCATTCTTAGGACATGCGAGATTTTATAGGAGGTTCATTAAAAATTTTAGTACCATATTTAGACCACTGTGTAACCTTATATTAAAAGATGCAACATTTGAATGGACAGAAGAATGTCCAAAATCATTTGAAAAAATTATTAGTCTTTTAATTTATGCTTCTATCATGCAAAACCTTTGATTGTTGTTTGCCTTTTGAGCTAATGTGTGATGCCAGTGACTATGCAGTGTTGAGTTTCAATCAAGTCCCAAGGATCATAAATCATGCATAAACGAGTTGAATACATATCAAAGGAGGTGCGGAATAACTCACATTGATCGGTAGAGATGCAACAAAGATGAAGTGCGAACTGCTCTCCCTTGCTCGGCAGTGAGCTGCGCGTGTGAGGGGCTGCACGGTGGTGACTGGTTCGGCTTCTTCAAGGTTCGGCCATGGGAGACACCATTGAAGCTCCAAGCTTCAAGCTTTCCAAGCTCACAAACTCACTTCCCTATCACCTTTGTATTCCTCCATGAGTGTGCTAGCACAAAGATCTTGCAACAAGATCATTGCTTCTCCAATTTCTTTCGGTCAAACAAGAGAAAGAGATGAAGAAATCGGTCCAAGACCGAGAGAGAAGAAGAAGGGTTTTTTGGCTCCAAATAGTGCCAAAACCGTAAATCAGAGAGAGAAAGAATTAGTGGGAAATAAAAAAATGTAAAGGGTTTTATATTTTCCAAAAATATTTAACCATTTACCAATTTTAATTTCAAAAAGCAAAGCATTAAATGCTTGTCAATCACCACAAATCAACTCACATCAATCACTCAAATGTCACATCACTCAAAGTGACATGTGATTTGACGCTTGATGTGATTTGTGATTTGACGCTTGATTTGACTTGCGTGCCGCACTCGAATTCGAAATACGAATGCGCTCGCAAACAATCCCGGGCTCGGGTTCGCTAATTCCAAATTAACGAATTTTCCGTTGCGTCGTAATTAAATGATTACGCCTAGCGAATTCACTATTCACGTCGCTAACGAATTAATTCTAAATTAATTCGTTCGCCCGAATTAAAATCTAATTTCAATTCCGCGTCGAAATCTAATTTCGTTATAATATATCGAATATATTAATTTATCGATTAATTCCAAATTAATCGTTCTCTCCCTTTAACGATATTTTATCCGAGATAAAATATCTCCGCAATTAATCCCAGATTAATTTTCTCTCTCTTCTAATTAATCCCAGATTAATTAAAGTGCGAGTCATACGTCATCGGTGAATCTTCAGGAAGCGACCCATGAGATCTCCGGATATGTTGGCAGTAAATACGGTCGTCGGACAATCCGAACACGTAAGTACCTCGTACTACGTTTATACCGATTTACAAGACAAGGTTGGCTTCTAGCAAAGCGCCATGCCTACCCAATTCTCCAGAAATATTCTTACAGGAATATATAGATCTGTATCAAGCGTAGTATACCGTAGTATTGTGCATATCGGCCCAGTATCGGATAGTCACGTGCTAGGGCTGGGGCTGGATAAGTGTCTGCCCCGTCCGAAGCACATGTCGGATGTCTGGTAACTAGTCTCTATAATCGGATATGCATGACCTAGTCATAATATCCCGATGGTTGCGCAACACTTAAGAGCACTAATACCGTATCCTGCGTGACATCATCTCCACTATGACTGAAGTGATACTTCCGTCTTGACATCACACCCAATACACTACGACTCTATGATAAACCCAGAAGTGGTGTACGCAGAACCAGTTAAAGCCCTGTACCACCAAGACCAAGTCTATCGATTATCGTAAGTATTAGCGATGTAAGTCTCAGGTTAAGACCATACACACCTACCCTGATTTCGGCCTCCCATAGACACATAGTCATAATACCAATGGGATTCCGAGGGGTCTATCCAGAGCGAAGCTGTTTCCCGTACCATCGGTGAAACACAATCTCCTATCGCACTTGCATAAGTATCCAATACTTAAATATATGAGAACTATGCCGTTGTGCCCTCACAACGCGCACAAGTGCAATACTAGCCTATTCCGCATTATCGATGTCCTGTCTCGATAATACTCCGGCTAGGGATATTAATGATTAATCCTTCGTGGACTGATACTGTCTCATATCATCTCAATCCAGGAACTAATCATATGGACCTCTCTTCATTTATATATCTATGGTGATCTAATCACAAATGATGAGAGTGCAATTTCCTTGTCACATAGTTAATTTGCTACAACAACACAATTATCTGTGCAAATAGTGACGCTATGGGTCATTTTGTCCAACAATCTCCCACTTGGCACATAGCCAGTCACTCGAGTGTCCCACACCCGAACTATGTACGGTTCGCTCAAATTGCTGAGGAAAGTTTTTCGTCAGTGGATTTGCTTAATCATCGTCTAACGCGATTTACACTATCATCACATCGCCACGATATATGATCCGAACGAATCAGATGATATAGAAGTATATATCTGGATCGTCGATGAGACCTTTAATTCATTAGCCTGTGATGACGCCTAGCTCAGCTGCTAAAAGAACTATATCTAATCTAATTAGATTTATTTTCGATCCAAATGGCTTCTATTGCTGCCTCAGCTGCAGCAATAATCCGCATTTGTTGTTAATTCGGCAACAGTTATCTTGCTCGGAATATTTCCAGCTTACTATCCCATTATTCAAACTTTATAGTACCGCAGTATTTACCGGTTTGGAAACTTGCAGCAGTGATCCTAGTCACTTCAAGTTCTCCTACTTCATAATTTAAGACAGCATCTTTAGTTCTCTCAGATACTAACAGATGTTCTTAATCTTCAATCAAGTGACTATCACGTGGATTGACCCGATTGTGACTCCATATGCTCGAAGCGTATGAGACACCATACAAGTACATTTTAAATGTACAATTTCCAGAGAGTGTTAACAACTTCAAATCTATCCCTGTAGATCTTTATTCCTTGAATAAAGGTTGTTACTCCCCAGAATTCTACGGAGAATTTCTATGAAAGAATATCTATGAAAGCCAAGCTTTCACCAATTGCTTTATGGGAATTTCATTGTCAGTGCCCTCCCACTAACCTCCTTATATACACAAGAATTATTTCGTTTTGAGTCAAATCATAAACCATTATGATTATTTCAAAACGTCAGTTCCAAGAACCTTATGCTTGTTTCAATCCAAACATGGATCGAATAACCCGCAAACCTTGTTTGTCGGTTATACAAAATTGTCAGGATGTTGTAAGCATCCTCCAAAAGGTTTCCTTTTCAGGAAAGCGATTTTGATCTGCAACTGACACATTTCATAAATGAAATATGCAGTTATCAACAAGCATCTTCAAAATGGATTTACCATGGCAACAGGTAAAAGGTTGAACCGTTATTAACACAACGTTGATAACGATACCTTTCCGTCAAAAGCCCAGCTTTGTACGTTGGTATGTTGCATTCCATGTATGTCTTCCTTGAAGACGTTTAATGTACCAATAGGCACAATACCTTGTGGTACAACAACTAGTATTCAATAGTTGTTATACATGGAATCCATTTCGGATTCATGGCACTTTGCCATAATAGGGAGTCGATACCTCGTATCACTTCCTCAAAACGTAGTCGGTGGATATACCTTCATAAGATTGACATCTTTATGAGGTTAGATCAGAAACCCATACCCTAGGTCATTTTCTGACTCTATCCGATCTACTAAATTCTTGTGTATTCGAAGATTAATGGTATAAATTCATCATTGATGAACTATATGTGTTCCATTAGGAATAGGTGCCTTGAATAGTATTACTCCGATTTTCATCGAGTATCAATATCCTCCCACTGACCACTGCATATCGGTATTCCTCTCAGGAAAAACCGCATGGTGAGCAACAATCACATTGTTCTCATGTGAGATTTATAAGTACTATACTTATGGTTTCCCTTAGGATAACCTATATTGGCACTTATCCAATTTGGGTCCTTAGTTTGGTATCATCCAAACGTTATGCCTGGCATACCCAAATTATCAAGAATGAGAAACCTCGTTTCTTCCCTGTTCATATCCTATATGACATCTGTCAAACAAATTTATATGGAACCTTATTCTAAATAAGTTATTGCACTGTTAAAACTTATTCGTTGAAGGAAATGGTAGCTCAGAGCGACTCATGATTAGCCTTATCATGTCTGACATGATTCGGTTAATCCGTTCGGACACACCGTCACTTTGAACGTGTCCGGGACGAGTCCTCATTTGAAAGAATACTATACTCTTTCAAGTATATAAGAAACTTATTGCTTAAGTATTTTCCATTACGGTCTTACCGTGACGGTATAATACTATAGCCGATCTGTTTGACTATTTCATGTCGAAACTCTAAAAGTTTCTGATTTGTGTTCTTCAAAAGAAACACATAACCATAACGTGATGCCACATCCGTTAAGGTCACGAAATATTCATATCTACATCTAGCCTAGCTAGACATGGGCCCACTTACTTCACCATGAATAGGGCTAACAGATCGGTGGCCCTTTTACTATTACCAAGTAAATAGTATTTTAGGTACTTTACCTAATAAACTAGATTCGCAGACCTTATTTGAATAGTCAAATCAGTCCTAGTACCCACTCT
This sequence comes from Zanthoxylum bungeanum, assembly GCA_019454045.1. Classification (NCBI taxonomy): domain Eukaryota; kingdom Viridiplantae; phylum Streptophyta; class Magnoliopsida; order Sapindales; family Rutaceae; genus Zanthoxylum; species Zanthoxylum bungeanum. Next base: position 48,367 of record SKCR01044314.1, read on the forward strand.
TCAAAAGTGTGGATATACGAGTCTCGTTAAATTGTGTCCTAGACAACAATGCCACAAATAAGTCTCTATTGATCAAATCAATTTGAGCTATTTATTTGTCATTTTATATGTTTTGAGATTTTATTTATATTCAAAATATAAATTCTATTATTTACATCTAATGTATTTATCTCAATATCATCTTTATATAATAAAACACTTAGTGTTCTATAATATAAAGGTTTTATCCGCAACGGATTAAACACTGATATAGAGATAATGTCTCTAGTCAAACTAGTTACATTATAACAGTCCCTAATTTAAGTATATACCCAAAGGGTAGTTCCTAAACTTAGGTATCTACGGTCGAAACAGCGAGTTTCGTCCTGTTTCCGATTCGCAGAGAAATCTCGGCTTGAAGTCAGTATCCAGCTCATAGTGGATTCTGAACATCAATACATATATTTTATGTACCACACTAAGTATTTAAAATCCAATTTCAATACTAGTAGTGAACATAACTTTGACAATTATTTTTAAAGTTAGAGCATTGCCCTTTCTTTAATTCCTTCGTGTCTTCCATATCCAAATAGTAGTCACTTTGGTATATGTCAATTATCATTTTCAATATTTTAAGAACCTTAGGCCAAGCCTTGGGTTTTTAGAATATCGAAACGATGTGCACCTCGTGCTACATGCCCAATTGCAAACTTTGACTTTATCTCCTCTAGAATAGTCAATTAATTATCCAAGAATTATAAATTGCAATTTTAATACTTCTTAAATCTAAAATTAGATTTATGACAAGTATATTAAATTAAGCATTAAGTCATCATCACAAAAATCTTCCAAAGATTTTATGCTCTACTTATTTTGCTTAATTTTGGGCTCAAGGTATAATAAGTTTTTTATCAAATAAAGTAACCTATTATTTATTCCCAATTTAAAATTAAAGTCATTTAAATACATTTTCACCCAGATTATGTATTAAACATTAATCTTTCATTTATATCTTGATTCTAATAGTCCAACTATTTAATCAACGATTTGTGGTACTATTTATTATAATGATTATAATAGTCCAACTATAATCAAATATAATCTAAATTAATTAACCTCAATTACATTGATTACTATAATCCAATTATAAAATCAACTGTAAACTGAAATTAATTAATTCAAATATATTGATTAATATAATCCAATTATATATATCAAATATAAAACAGTCCAGCTGTTTATTAAAACAACAATTTAAATATTAGTCCAACTAACATTTAATATTACGACGAAATAATTTGAATGAGTGCGGTATGGCGAGTAATTGAACGAATATTGCAAATTCAATTCTTGCCTCCCACTATTTTTGGCGAGCCTCTAACCCTCTGTCGAGTACTCGGGAAACCGTGTTTCCTAGTGGGCTAGGATCCCGTTAAATATCACACAATCTTGACTTTGGCCAACAAATTGTATGATAATTAACTAGGTAGATCTCTAAGATCAATTGGATCCAATCCAATTCCTAGATCTAGTAGGTGGACATCCAAGTCCCAAACATATATCTCATATATGCCTATACATCGAATGTATACCCTAACCTTTTTCCTCTGAATCAACTAGGCCTTGGCTTTGGCACAAGAAACCTAGTGATCCCAGTCAAGCGCGGACCCATTGACATGGAAGCTTCGTAATCAATGTCGTTGGACAAGAAGTGGTCTTGACTTTGGCCAACAAACCACAACTTGGACAAGACACCAATATGGAACAAAGCCTCGTGATTCAAACACATCTTCGACGGACAAGGGCTTGACTTTGGCCAACAACCCATGCCAATCTAGGATCTTGAGCAAGAATCACTCAATGGAAGGAAAAGACGCATGATATTTGATGAGGGTTTTTCGCGTGCAAATTGGCAACCAATTTATTATCTTTGTTAAGGTCTCATCATCATACACCCTTAAACATGCATTCTAAACAAATAATAAAGCGCATATGATAAAATAATAATGATATGCGGATGGATATTTTACACATTGATCCTAGATCAAATCTCTCACTTTCTCTCTCCCGCTAGCACAAATATTTCTTCTACCCGTTACACTACACTTCTAAAGAAACCTCATTTACATTGAGGGGAATAGGTGAGAATAGAATACAAAGAAATAGGAGATAAGGCTGGACTCGCAGGTCCAATTAATAAATCAAATTTATTACAATTTCCAAATCCCCCTACCCGACTAATATCCATCCGATATACATTATTCAAACATCACAACCATGTATTCATACAAGCATGTTATCAATCAATCTAATCAAATTAATTAATCTGATAATTAGTGATCATCCAATGTTCAAACAACGATTTGATTTTGTTCGAGTCAAACTCGTATTGCGAACACGTACTCAAAGTACGATTTCTCAAATAAAATTAAATTACATGATTAAATCCAATTTAATACGTATTTAATTCTAATTCATTATTTATTCCAAATTAAATATTACACTTTATAAAATAAACCTTTACGACTTAAATTCCAAATTAATCGTTACGGGTCTCAAAGCCCGATTAATATCCAATATTAATTAATTAAAGTCTAATGGGCTTTTAATTAATTTCTTGAGGCGTGGACTTTTGTCAACTCGGGTCAAACCGAATAACCAAAATCCAATCCGGGAGTTACCCCATAAGCCCATAAATTAATTTAGGCCCAATTAAACGTTAAAGGTTCATTAGTCGCATTTGGGCCTTTTGGAAGCGGTTTTGGGCCTAATTGGATCTAACCAATTTTGGCCTAAACCAACTTGTACAACAAAGTCCAATAAACCCAATAACAACTTTAAAAGCCCAAATCCAATTTTAAGCCCAATAATTTAATTCCAAAAATTCCAAATTTCCCAATTAATTACCTAAAGTGTATAGCATTATTAATTACCCAAATCAAAGTTTCCAAAACACTAAATTTGTCCAATTAATCATGCTTATCATCAATTAATCATGTCCAACATAATTTGATCAAAATCAAACCCAATAAACACATGCTAAAGTCTCGGCCATAAGGGGAAAAAATGCCCAAATCAAATTCAATCCAATTGAACCCAATCAAACATAAATTCAACATCCCTAAATGATTTCCAAGTCATCCAATGAACAAAAAATCAAAAATCCAAGACAATAGGGCACTTACTAAATTCGGCCAACATAAGCATTTTGGGGAAAATTGTTCCAAACACTTTTCAACAAATTGATCCAATCAATCCTCAATTAACAAACTACTTAAGCATTCTAAATCATCCAATTTCATTAAACATGCTCAAAATCAAGTTTACCCAAATTAAAGTTTTGGCCAACAATAAGCAAATTGGGGAAAATCAATCCAATTAATTTTTCTTCAAATTGATTACATATAATAACTCTAAGTTATTCATATACAAACATTCTTAAACAAACAATTTGTCAAAATCATGCTTAAATCAAAAAGCCCCAATTTTGCTCAAGAACCCTAAAAACGTTTTATGCACAAATGGCTCAAGATACCATTGTTGAGTTTCAATCAAGTCCCAAGGATCCAAATCATGCATGCATAAACGAGTTGAATACATATCAAAGGAGGTGCGGAATAACTCACATTGATCGGTAGAGATGCAACAAAGATGAAGTGCGAATGCTCTCCCTTGCTCAGCAGCTGAGCTGCGCGTGTGAGGGGCTGCACGGTGGTGACTGGTTCGGCTTCTTCAAGGTTCGGCCATGGGAGACACCATTGAAGCTCCAAGCTTCAAGCTTTCCAAGCTCACAAACTCACTTCCCTATCACCTTTGTATTCCTCCATGAGTGTGCTAGCACAAAGATCTTGCAACAAGATCATTGCTTCTCCAATTTCTTTCGGTCAAACAAGAGAAAGAGATGAAGAAGAATCGGTCCAAGACCGAGAGAGAGAGAAGAAGAAGGGTTTTTTGGCTCCAAAGAGTGCCAAAACCGTAAATCAGAGAGATAAAGAATTAGTGGGAAATAAAAAATGTAAAGGGTTTTATATTTTCCAAAAATATTAACCATTTACCAATTTTAATTTCAAAAAGCAAAGCATTAAATGCTTGTCAATCACCACAAATCAACTCACATCAATCACTCAAATATCACATCACTCAAAGTGACATGTGATTTGACGCTTGATGTGATTTGCGATTTGACGCTTGATTTGACTTGTGTGCCACACTCGAATTCGAAATGCGAATGCGCTCGCAAACAATCCCGGGCTCGGGTTCGCTAATTCCAAATTAATGAATTTTCCGTTGCGTCGTAATTAAATGATTACGCCTAGCGAATTAAATTCACTTCGCTAACGAATTAATTCTAAATTAATTCGTTCGCCCGAATTAAAATCTAATTTCAATTCCGCGTTGAAATCTAATTTCGTTATAATATATCGAATATATTAATTTATCGATTAATTCCAAATTAATCGTTCTCTCTCTTTAACGATATTTTATCCGAGATAAAATATCTCCGCAATTAATCCCAGATTAATTTTCTCTCTCTTCTAATTAATCCCAGATTAATTAAAGTGCGAGTCATACGTCATCGGTGAATCTTCAGGAAGCGACCCATGAGATCTCCGGATATGTTGGCAGTAAATACGGTCGTCGGACTATCCGAACACGTAAGTACCTCGTACTACGTTTATACCGATTTACAAGACAAGGTTGGCTTCTAGCAAAGCGCCATGCCTACCCAATTCTCCAGAAATATTCTTACAGGAATATATAGATCTGTATCAAGCGTAGTATACCGTAGTATTGTGCATATCGGCCCGGTATCGGATAGTCACGTGCTAGGGCTGGGGCTGGATAAGTGTCTGCCCCGTCCGAAGCACATGTCGGATGTCTGGTAACTAGTCTCTATAATCGGATATGCATGACCTAGTCATAATATCCCGATGGTTACGCAACACTTAAGAGCACTAATACCGTATCCTGCGTGACATCATCTCCACTATGACTGAAGTGATACTTCCGTCTTGACATCACACCCAATACACTATGACTCTCTGATAAACCCAGAAGTGGTGTACGCAGAACCGGTTAAAGCCCTGTACCACCAAGACCAAAGTCTATCGATTATCGTAAGTATTAGCGATGTAAGTCTCAGGTTAAGACCATACACACCTACCCTGATTTCGGCCTCCCATAGACACATAGTCATAATACCAATGGGATTCCGAGGGGTCTATCCAGAGCGAAGCTGTTTCCCGTACCATCGGTGAACACAACCTCCTATCGCACTTGCATAAGTATCCAATACTTAAATATATGAGAACTATGTCGTCGTGCCCTCACAACGCGCACAAGTGCAATACTAGCCTATTCCGCATTATCGATGTCTTGTCTCGATAATACTCCGGCTAGGGATATTTAATGATTAATCCTTCGTGGACTGATACTGTCTCATATCATCTCAATCCAGGAACTAATCATATGGTCCTCTCTTCATTTATATATCTATGTGATCTAATCACAAATGATGAGAGTGCAATTTCCTTGTCACATAGTTAATTTGCTATAACAACACAATGATCTGTGCAAATAGTGACGCTATGGGTCATTTTGTCCAACATGCAGTTGGCGCAGCAGTATTATGAAAATAATGGAAGGTAAGCCATATGTAATTTATTATGCAAGTAGAACCTTTAAACACTGCACAAATGAATTACACTACCATAGAAAAAGAACTACTTACTATAATATTTGCACTAGATAAATTTCGATCATATTTAATTGGTTCATCAACAGTTGTATATTCTGATCATGTTACTGTTAGATATTTGATGTCTAAATAAGATGCAAAGCCAAAATTAATATGGTGGATTTTGTTGCTGTAAGAAACCAGCAGAGAATGTAGTTGCAGATCATTTATCGAGACTCACAAATAACTCATGTAAATAATTGACACAACTCCTATCAATGACTCTTTTCCTGATGATTTTTTTATTTTATGTCAATACAATGCCTCGGTATGCTAATATTGTCAATTTTCTTGCAACAGGAAAAATACCCCAAGACTAGAGCCATTAAGACAAGAAGAAATTTTTTTACCAAAGTAAAAAGATTCTATTGGGATGATCCATATCTTTTCAAGTATTGTCATGATCAGATTTTCCGACGATGAATACCGAACAATGAGATAAGTAGTGTTATTTAATTTTGTCATTCAGAAGCATGTGGAGGTCATTTCTCATCTAAAAAAACAGCTTTAAAAATCTTACAGTGTGGATTTTATTGGCTCACCTTATTTAAAGATATCCATGCTTTCTGCAAAACTTGTGAAAATTGTCAAAAGTTGGGATCCATTTCTAAAAGAAATATGATGCCTTTAAATCTCATTCTTTTCATCGAAATCTTTGATTGTTGGCAAATAGATTTCATAAGTTCATTTCCACCGTCATTTGGATTTTTATATATTATAGTTGTAGTCGATTACGTCTCAAAATGGGTTGAGACGATTCCTTATCGAAACGACGATCATAAAATTGTGATTAAATTTTTAAAAGAAAATATTTTAAGCCGATTTAGAATCTCTCGGGCCATTATAAGCGATAGACATAAATACTTTTGTAACAAGCCTTTTAAGTCTTTAATGAAAAAGTATGGAATTACATATAAAGTTTCTACCTTATATCACCCTCAGATAAATGGTCTAGTTGAACTTGCAAGTAGGGAATTCAAATAAATTTTGGAAAAAATGGTCAACTCAAATCGTAAGGATTGGTCTCTTCAATTGACTGATACACTTTAGGCATACCAAATAGCTTTCAAAACATTTTTGGGAATGTCTCTCTATCATCTAGTTTATGTAAAACCTTGTCATTTTCTTGTAAAACTTGAGCATAAGGCATATTGGGCTATTAAAGCATTCAACTCAAACCTTGAAAATGCTAGTCATGAACGTAAACTGCAATTAAATGAACTCGAAGAGTTAGAATGATTCATATGAGAATGTGAAAATTTTAAGCTAAAACTAAGACCTTTCATGATAGTCAAATTTCATGAAAACTATTTGAAATTGGTCAAAAAAATTTGCTTTCATAATTCTCATCTTTATTTATTTCCTGGAAAATTGAAATATCGGTCCATTTATTGTGAAGTATGTTTACCATATTGAGCTATTGACATTGAGAATCCTAGGGATGGTGATGTATTTAAAGTAAATAGACAACATTTGAAATCATTTTTCGAGTGTTCAAATTTTAAAGAATCTTTTTTCCTTTCAAACCCAGTGTACTGTGATTGATAAGTTGTTCTTTTCTTTTCTTTTGTGTTTCTCTAATTTCTATTTTTTTCTTATGTTTTGTAACATTTTGTCAGAGTCTTGCACCCTGGTTAAATAGCGGATAACGGTACTCCGTGACTCTAAGTATGTCTTTTAGTTTCCTAAAATTATCGATACCCTACAATCAAGGTATGGAAGAAACTCTTAAAAACTTCACAATCATTTTCCTTCTCTCCCCCAAAATGCTCTGATGAAAATTTACAAAGCACGCACCGAATGAATGAGGCTTCTTATGATCAATGGTATTCCTATGAGTTATCATATTCTTTCATTTCTTACATGTCTAGTTTAGGGAAAAGCACATATGCTAAGAAACGAAAAACTAGAAAATTAGGTGTTTGTTATAAATGTGTATGTTGGACATGTAACACTTGCTGTCGATCTTTAGGAATGGTGTCTGACAATCGCGAAGATAAAATTCAATTCATTAAAGATGGCTTGAGTAAGGAGTCGTTAGATGATATATCATTGACTCTTGAGACGCATCCTAGTGGACATGTTCATCGAGTGATTCGCAATGTGCATACACAATTTCAAAAAGAAAGACAATAATATAGTCTCGGGAATCTGACTTTAAAATACCATGTTTGCCAATTTGTAAGAAAATTGGATGGGAAGCATATCCCCGACCCATAGAGGGCGTTCAAGTCGTTACTAGACGTAAAACCAGAGGAAGATGTGAGCCATAATCACAACTACCAATACATATTGTTTCAATTTATTGTTTTGATTTCTTTTACTTTAAATTATTGTTTCAATTTAATTTAATTTACTTTTTTGAATTCATTTACTTTAATTTTGCAGACAGTATCTAAAATTTTTTACTTTCACAATCTATTTTACCGTTCATCTGATAATTTTCATTTTGCAGGTACTGGTGCCTTTTTTACTCATCCTTTTTCAGGATCCATAAATACAACTCGTTATTTCTCTCTTCGACACATCCAAATAAGAGAGAAAGCAAAAATGGAGAAAACTTCAAGATGACGAGTCACTAATATCTGTGTATTTTATAGATCTAGCTCTGGAACTAAACCAGAATTTATTGAGGCTGGAAAAGAATTGGGTAGAGTTATGCCGGAAAGAAACATGCACTTAATATATGGCGGTGGAAATCTCGGATTGATGGGATGTGGTTCAAAGACCATGCAAGAATGAGGCAATCAAGTTTTAGGAATCATCTCAAAAACTTTGGTAGACGGAAATCTCATCGAAAAATCGAATGAAGAAGAATACATTGTCTCATGTTTGTCTGAAAGACTTACTGAAATGATTAATAATGCTGACTTTTTTATTGCTTTACCAGGTGGGCTGGGCACGTTGGAAGAAATATTCACAATTGCGTCATTGGTGAATTTGAACATTCACCGGAAACCCATTGGACTACTTAATGTAGATCAATTTTTCAAACTTCTTTTAGTTTTTCTGGGGATGCTAAAAGACTTGGGTTCATTTCAAAACTGGCAAAATATATTGTTCTCACTGCAGGAAAATTTGCTGAATTAATCGACCAACTGTCAGCCTATGAACCAAGAATGGACCCAATTCTTTCCAAGTTGGACTGCCCATATAACGATCGTGGCAAGAAGCGTATAGTGAACTTGAATCTTAATCTGTAACTTTTTTTGTTAAATTATAGTGTTGTTGATTCAATTGTCTTTTACACACTAATCAGGTGATTTCTTATGAACTCTACTTCTTATTTGGACATTAGGAACAATACCTCAATTTGGTTTGGGGGATGAGATAATTGACAGGATAGTTTTTTGTTTTTATATTTCGTTGTTATGTTTTCTTTTTCTAAAAAAATATTTTTATTTTTGTGTGTTGTTTTGTATAAAAAAAAAATTTTATGTTGTTTTTGCTTTGTAGTTATTTCTTTAAAAAAAATTAATTTTTGTTAATTTTCTTTTGTACTTTTTTATTCAAAAAAACTATACACAAACTAACAACAAATTTTTGACTAACCAAGTGGAATTGTTGTTCAGATATGACAGTGTAAGGAGTTTTTGCTCCTAAGACGCATCTTAATGTAATTCGTAACAAGTTATTTTTGTTTTTTTCTTTTTAAATCATTCAAATTTATGAATTCTCCATAATATTGATTAACTTTGATTTCCATATGCTCATTTGATAGGTATTATCAACATACACGATAACATATGATCATGGATTGTAAGTGAAAATTTTGTAATGTTTAGTTCTCTATTTTGTTGGAGGTGGCATTTAAAGACATTGGAATTTTTATTTTTATTCCAAAAGAAGCCAAGCTTTTACTAGTAACCAGACATCTTACCTTAGCGAATAATGATTGTTCGCGTAAAACGGTAGGGCTTGAGTTAGTTTTAAAAAATGAAAATAATAATAATCAAGCTTTTACTTAGTAACTGGACATCTTGCCTTACCAAGTAGTGATTGTTCGTATAAAACGGTAGAGCTTGAGTTAGTTTTTTAAAAGTGAGTAAGTTCGATACTGTAGCCTATCTAACTTGAGCAATTAAGTCTGTAGGGGTGTTTTAACACTTAGTTCTCTAAGGCCAACTGGTCTGAGAGTCACTGACCCAAAGCTCGTTACATGGGTTAAAGAGAAAGCTTAAAGGAATCGAACAATTTTTTTTTTAATCTGAGATCCGAGCAATCAAGTGTGTATGGGTATCTTATAACCTAGTACCCTAAAACCAACTGGTTTGGGAGTCACTGGCCCAAAATTCGTTACAATGATTGAAGATGTATTATCCACAAAAAAACTATTTTTATATCTATAAGCAAACTCTCATTGTCAAAAAAGTGTGAACTCTCATATAATTATAGGATAAAAATATTACTCACTTTTCGATAAGACTTGTAAGTATTGTGGGCACAATAAAATGATTGGTACTTTATTCGTTGTGTGTATAGAATAAAGGTAAAAACTACATGAGAATTTGCTTATTTGATAATTTAGGAAAAAAATAAAACAATTACTAACTTGGATAAGAATTTGTCTTTTTAGTTTTCGTTTAAATTACAAAGGATTAGTAATAAGCTGGTTGGGGATGTGATGAACACTAAAAAGTGTACATGTATTAATTCCATTAATTTAGCACATTTTTGAAATGATAATTAAATTTATGTTTTATATATTTTTATTGTGATTTTATTTATTGTGTAGGTAAAATACTGTTTCGGATGTTCAGCAGGAAAATGGATATGAAATCTGAATTTCAAGACCCATAAACCCAAATGAGCGTGACAGTTAGATTTAAATTAGACTTGGAAAATATTCACCATATTTAGATTGACAACAGAATGAGCTTATAATGTATTTACACACACATGTATTTTATAATCATCATCATCATCATCATCATCATTATTATTGAAGGTCCCACCAAGATTTTATATATATATAATATTATTATAATATATTAATATATTAATTAAATTAAAATGAAAAAAAAAAGGTTTCCATCACCTTTTGGTGGATGGCAACCTTTGAAACAAATATTTAAAAAAAATGAGTTTTTCAATTTGCAAACTTACAAATTGCAAAAAGAGGTGCCGAGCACCCAGCATTTCAGAAATTAGCTTCCTCCATATATTTCTCTCTTTAGGAATTTGTTAAGGGTCCAACCTCTTGTGTGTTTTATTTTTCAAGCTTTGTTGTAATTTTTTTTTCTTCATTAATAAAATTATGAGTTTTTTATTCAAAGTATTAGTAGCTAATTCTATTTTGGTAGGGTAAATGGTGAAACTCTTAATATGAAAATATATATTCATCTTAGTTATATTATAATATATGAATTGTAATCTAAAAATTAATAATTAATATTCTCTTATATTTATTGGTGTCTTTATTCGTTGTAGACAATCTCATATTGGTTGACATAGTTAATATTTTATCTCATATTATATGAGAGAGTAATTTAAATTTAGACTAATTATTGACATACTTTGTGATCGCCTTTATGGATGGTTTGTATATTTGGCATAATTGAGCACCTATATGGACTTGTGATAGACAAATATTATCACCACATATATGGTTGGTTTTATATGTGTTGACATAATTAATTCCTGAAGTAAACTAATTGGGTAATAATGACAATTTATATATTATAAAAAGTAAGATTTCTCTATATTTGAAATATCAAGAGTGGATCCCCTAGCCCCAATATTCTATTTTATTGTTGCAGTCCAATTTAAAATTGTTCATCACTTCAAACAATTCAGCCTTTTTATATTATTAGTTGAATTATTATTTTATTTTACTAGCTCTATTCCCTGTGGATCAACCCCGGACTTACCTGATTACTTTATTATTTCGACACTTTTATACTTGGGAGTAAAGAACCACTTTGTGAGTGTGTCATATCTATAACTTCAGAATATATAGATTACATGTAATGGAGGGATTATACGTATGCAATGACCTCGACTTGCATAGTTCAGTGAGATTATCTGTGGTCGTCATAATTCATGAATAGGTGAATTATGGACACGAAATTAGATTATGTGACGGATAAACCTGAACTTAGAGAGTCCCACAATATAAAGTGTATTTATTGAGCACTTGGACAACGTGTTATAAATAATAAAAATTATTCATAATACTTTATCGGATTAAGCCAGTTAATTCGAATCGTTTAACCGTTAAATGATAATACACATGATTAGGAGTATTTCGATCATTTTATATTTAATTTGTATTTGTATAATTAATTATCAAATGAGATTTTGACATGTGTCATTTATATATGTTTTGTTCATTTAGTGTAAATGAAAAATACATATATATTAATTAATTAATTAATTAACATATGTTTAATTGTTAATGGTGACAAAAGGCATGAAACTTTAAAGCATGAAGTGTACAAATTGAATTTGATAACGTAAGCTTTAAATTTAATTAGATTAAATGATTTACAAATGGCCAAATTCTCCCCATGTTCATGCCATCTTGTGGTAATTAAAGGGAAATATTTTTCATTTGCTAGGTTAATGAAAATATAGTCATCTTCCACCTTAAAAAATACTCCAGAGAGTAGATAGAAAAGAATCAAAGCAAGAACAAAAGCTTGAAGAAACCTTGAAAATTAAAGGTAATCTTTAATATTCTTTGACCTAGAAAATTATTTTTATTGTTCTTGTGTGATACAAATGTTGTAGAGATTTTTTTTCACTCTAAAATTTATGGATTTTTGATTTGGTTGATGAATTTGGTGGCTATATGCATGTGTGAACTTATATTGAGTAATATTAGTTCAATTTTATCATATGATCATTTGTTGTCATTTTAGAGTGTTATGACAACTCTTGTAATATCTAGAATTGTTCTTGAGTTCTTCATTTGAGGTGCTTTGATTGGTATATAGATTAATTAGATTAATATTGAGAAAATTAGATTTAAAGCATGTAAACTTGGTTATTTTTCTGTCTAGATCAGATCTGGAAAATATGAAATTTTTTTGATGAAAAATATGTTGCTTGAATAAATTAGGTGTTAGAATAATTGCCGGAAATTATTTTGAAGTAAAAATACGCGAAAACAATATTACCGGGTGAAATTCGAGCTTAGTGGTCCAAACAATGAATTCGTCACTGTTTGGATAGCTCATGGACTGACCGAATGTTGTTGGACTGACCGGGACAGCCCGGGTGGCATCTCGGTTGTCAGTTTGGCCGTAAACATGTTTTATGTTATTTTACGAAAAAATCATTTTCGTAAAAATTTCGCTGTGTTTTCATAATTTATTATGTTGTTATTTGATATCGAAAAATATGGTTAAATGAAATATGAATAAATTATTTGTTATACAATGCTGAATGATTTATTCAGTAAATTTGAAAATTTTAAGGTTATGATTTCGCATTAACCATGTTTCCGCAACGAATAACCCCGACACTATTTGTTATAATTAAATTTAGATGGTGTGGGTCCCGGGTGGGGCCTACTCAAGTGAGCGAGTAAATAAATGGGCCTTGAAATGAGGCCTTCCTCAGGGATGGGTGGGGCTTGACTCTGCCCCACAAAATATTTATTTTTTTAATTTTTTATTTTATAACAGAATTTCCATCATTAAAATATTGTCAAATTGGAAATAAATTACCTACGAATTTTTCATCAGAATTCAATCGCTAATTACCGTCTTATTGAAAAATAATTTGTAAATATTTACCGACTAGCGACTAGCTATTTACCAATGAATTTCGTCAATATTCCTTCCACAAATCATATTACCAACGGAATTTCAGATATTACTGATGAAAATTTCCTTCAATAATATGGTTGTTTTGCAGTGCTTATGGGTGTCAAGAATATGCATAGTGAAAGTGCCATACATTCAAGAACACATGGCAAGAAGAGACGTTGGTGTCAGGTTGTGGAGTTGTGTGTTGATTATTGTCAAGTGATTCCAGTGTTGATGATGAGTGGTAATTATATCACTATTTCCCACTCATTTAACCTAAAATTTTGTATAGTTTCTTGAGTTTTGTGAATATTTTGATGTGTTTTGTGTTATTTTGTAGATAAATAAAGTTTCAGGACTCTCTGGAGGTGATTTGGGCCAAAACAGTGAAAATTAGACAAAATGGCATTTTCATAATTTCGCGCGTCGCGACGCCTAACATGCACCAAGACTTGCTAACGTGTGCCGGGTCCGAAAGTCAGAATCTGAGAAAAGTTTGACTTTGCTAAAGTGCGTCGTGCCACGTGTCACCATCACAGCCGATCTGCTAACGTGCGTCGTGCCACCTGTCATCATCCTACGGTGCCGACAGTCGCCATCGTCATGTGTCGCCACGTGTCTGCCACGGCATGATCCACATCACCAGTTGACCGAGTCAACGTGCCACATCATCGCCACGTCATCATCAACCAATCTTAGTGTGCCACGTGTCACAATTCTATGGTGCCGACAGTCACTTTCGCCACGTCAGCGCCAATTATTGACTCACTTATCCGCAATTGACACGTGGCGGATAAGAATCTGAATCAGCCAATCACGAGCCGCCACGTGTCGGAATAATTGAGCTCCCAACCACCTTGCCACGTGTCACCTTATCACCTTATCCAGAATCTGAGCCGACGAACCAGAAGCTGCCACGTCAACAATGTCCAATATCGCAACACCAGCTTGGCATCGTGACGCCGACCCCCTACTGATGCCTATAAATTCCGCTCGATTTCAGAATTCAAAGCATGCCTTTCTTGAGTTTTGTAAGGACTTTAAGGATTGCATCTTGTGTGTTTAAGTTTTTGTAATTTAAATTAAGCATTTTTACTTTTAGTATTTTCAATTATGCACTTTTACGTTTTGTAATAAATTTTCTTTTTCTTTTTCTTTTTCTTTTTTTATGTTCAGTAGTTAATTTACCGCTGGGGTAAAAGGTGAAACATTTAATATAATTATCTAGGTAAATCTCACTTAATTATAATTTATAAATTATAATTTAACCGAATTAATTAATGGCAGACTTTATTACCGCCTATATGGTCGGTCTAAATATAAATTACTTTATCGCCTATATGGCTAGTCTTTATGTGACAGATAATTACCGCCTATATGGCTGGTGTAATTGGACGAAATGGATTACCGCCTATATGACTGGTTTTAAATGTTTAACTTTATTAATTCCTGAGAAAGCAGGACATAAAATAATTTATATATTATAATAAGTGAGATTCCTAGATAAGAAATATTAAATGTGGATCCTCTAACCCTAGCATTTTATTTTATTCTAGGGAAGTGATGAAACACAATATTCACACTTAATAATTGATTTTCTTTTTATGGGTAATTATTTAGTTTGTTTATTGAGTCTTAAGCTTAATGCTTCTTGTTGTCTGATCACCAATAAGATTGATGTGGTAAACTTAAAATGAACTAGACATAGGGATTTTAAGTTTCAGCCTTAGATTCAATAGCCCACGATCTTCCTTGAGGATAGATAACCATTTAATAGATTTCCTTACAGGATAGACATATACCTGTCGGGCGGGGGTAGCAATAATTGGAACTTAATCTTAATGAATCCAGGTAATTTGGTTGACATAGACATATGGTTCAATTGGGTTATACTGGGTATTTGCGTCTGACAATCGACAGAGGCTTTTGCATATTTTCGTGTTCCAGGTTAGCAAACTAATTTATTACACATATATAAGAGAATCAATTCATCTTTATAATAATATTGTGTGGAATCACAACCCTAGATCTTTGAGTCTGTTGTTATTTTCCTTAGTATTTTCTTTTGTGTCTTTAAGTATTTTATTTATCAAATCCACATTCAACCAACAAAAACAATCATTCTCTTCTCCCTATAATTAGATACCTGTAAATAAATAGTATCAATAATTAATAACAACAGTAGGAATTAAGTCCTCGTGGGATCGATATTTTTATTTTACTTTAACGATATGTGCGCTTGCGTTATACGTGTGTTTATGCCGATCAAGTTTTTGGCGCCGTTGCCAGGGACTTATTTATCTTTCACTGTTAGTTTAGAGGTTAGATATCTTTACTTGTATCTAATTTATTTTTACTTATTGTTTTTGTTTTCTTGTGTTTCAGGTTCTCAGAAACTTCATGAGACGAACCAGAAGCTTTGAACTCCGACCGCTTGACCCGTAAATTGAAAGAATCATCAGACAGTTGAGAAGGAAAAGGCGAGAAGGCCAAGAAGCTTTAATCAACATGGAACCTGAACCTTTGGAGGTTGCACCACCAATTCCCATTCGAGACAGAATAATTCCGGTGGTGGTTGACAGACTCATTTCAAGTATTGTACTTCCTCCCTTACCAGCAAATGCGGGTGACATCAAAACATGCATTCAGATGATTCAGCAGTCAGTTCAGTTTGGGGGGAATGCAACTGAAGATCCTAATGCCCACATCAGCAACTTCCTGGAAGTTTGTGGCACTTTCAATTACAACAGAGAAACTGAAAAAGCAATGAGACTGCGTATTTTCCCATATTCCTTGAAGGACAGAGCTAAAGCTTGGCTACATTCACTACCAGCAGGTTCCATCACAACTTGGAACACTTTAGCCACCAAATTTCTTGCAAAGTACTTTCCACCAGCCAGAACTGGAAAGCCGAGGAATGACATCACATCCTTTGTGCAACAAGACTCAGAAACTCTCTACGAAGCTTGGGAAAGGTACAAAGATTTGCTCCGTAAATGTCATTGTTGGACAATTATGACCCATAGCATCACTATTTGTACAGAACATGGTGTTGTTGTACAAATTAACTATGTGACAAAGGAAATTGCTCTTTTATCATTTGTAATTAGATTACCAGGATAAATAAATGATAAAAGGTCCTTATGATTAGTTCCGGATTGAGATGATATGAGACAGTATCAATCCACGAAGGTTTAATCATTAAATAATCCTTAGTCGTGATATTATCAAGATTGGACATCGATAATGCGGAATAGACTAGTATTGCACTTGTGCGCGTTGTGGGAGCATTACGGCATAGTTCTCATATATTTAAGTATTATATACTTATGCAAGTGTAATATGAGGTTGTGTTTACCAATGGTACGGAAACAGCTTCGCTCTGGATAGACCCCTCGGAATCTCATTGGTAGTATGACTGTGTGTCTATGGGAGTCCGAATCAGGGTAGGTGTATTTAGTCTTAACCTGAGACTTGCACCGCTAATACTTGCGACAATCAATATACTTTGGTTTTGGTCATCCAGGGATTTAACCAGTTCTGTGTACGCCTCTTCTGGGTATATTGAGAATCGTAGTGTATTGGGTGTGATGTCGAGATGGAAGTATCACTCCAGTCATAGTGGAGATGATGATCACGTATGATACGGAACTGGTGCTCTTATATGCTGCAGCTATCGGGATAATATGACTAGGTCATGTTTATCCGATTATAGAGACTAGTTACCAGAGATCCGACATGTGCTTCGTACGGGGCAGACACAATTCCAGCCCCAGGCCTAGCATGTGACATCCGATACTGGATCGCAATACGCAATACTACGTATACTATGTCTGATATAGATTACATATTCCTTTAAGAATATTTCTGGAGAATTGGGTAGACACGGTGCTTTGCTAGAAGCCAACCATGTCTTGTAAATCGGTAAAAACGTAGTACTAGGTACGTTTGTGTTCGGATAGTCCGACGACCGGATTTACTGACAACATATCCGGGGATCTCATGGGTCGCTTCCCGAAGATTCACCGATGACGTATGACTCGAACATAATTAATCTAGGATTAATTAGTAGAGAGAGAAAATTAATATGGGATTAATTACGGAGATATTTTATCTGGGATAAAATATTATTTAAAGAGATAGAACAATTAATTTGGAATTAATCGATAAAATAATATATTCGATATATTATACGAAATAAGATTTCGACGCGGAATTAAAATTGGATTTTAATTCGGGAAAACGAGTTAATTTAGAATTAATTCGCTAGCGTCGTGAATAATAATTTTGCTAGGCATAATTATTTAATTAATTTGATTTAATTACGTCGCAACAGAAAATTCGTTAATTCGGAATTAGCGAACCCGAGCCCGGGAGTGTTTGCGGGCCCACTTGCATTTCGAATCAAGTGGGGCCCACAAGTCACATCACGCGTCACATCATTAGTCATTCTAGTGATGAGTGTCTTGTCACTTTTTTTGGTGATTGACAACTTATCATTTTTTGTGATTGATGGAAGTGGTTGGAGACTTTAAAGTCTTATCCCAAAATTTTGGATTTGAATTTGGTATTAGTTTTTAGAAAACAAATACAGCTCATTCTCTTCCTCTCTCTCATTTCTACATTCGGCCAAGGGCTATTCTTTCTCTTTTTTGTTTTCTCCATTGCCGAGAACAAGAAAAAGCATAAAGGAATTGTGGAGACACAGGAACTGGGCGACGCATGCTGTTCCGGGCTCGCGGCCCAGTTGGGAGTACGGAGTAGCCCGCGGGGGACTAAACCGGAGAATAATGGAGTCACCACCCGGTGTGAATCGGGAAAATAATTTAAGGCCGCACACACCCCTCGCACGGGAAGACCTCAAACCGTTGGGTTCGGAATGGTCCCTTACTTATACCACTTGTAATAAAATGATTTGTGCAATAATTTAATCGAGTCTAGCAACATATATTCTTAAGGGGTAATTTACTCCTAAGTTCGCACGCATGCATAAAAAGTTCATCTAAGTTCACATGTAACGCATTTTCAAATTTGCATACAACCTATTTGCATATAATCTATGTCCAACTTTGCATGCATAAAGATGAATTGAAATACGGCAAACATACAATGTCATAAGCACATTACATTCGATCATAGGCATGCCAGTAGATAGTAATTGTACAATCACGCATGAAAGCAAATCGAAATAATGGCGAGCATATAACTTCATGAACATGTTGAATGGGTGAATGAGGAAGCATAAGTAGATGACTACCATGTAAACATACATCATGGGAACGAACATGTAATCTTGTGCACACAATAAATGGCTAAACGAGAACATGAACAATCAAAGAGGAAAATGACAAAATGAGTAACCATGCATGAGATGTGATGAAGGAGGGTCTGTTTACCGTGGGCGTTCGTGCGGCGTTCATAGCCACGATCAAACGGTAAATAGAAGGTTCGCGTTTGAGTAGCGTTCGTAAACGCGTTCGAACGAACTGAGACAGAAAACATGCGTTCGTGCGGCGTTCTGAAACGCGTTCGAACGGGGTTACAGCAGTGACCTCAAAAATGCAGTAAACAACATGACACATACGTGAACGGATGAATAGATGACACCTAATAAATAATAACTGGATAAAAGGCGCGGCAAAGCATCGTGGTAAAGGATCTTTATGTTGGTTTCTATTATATGTCCCAAGGAAAGATTAAGCATTTAAATACAACAATGAATATATATATATTAAAAGATGAAGTATGGCGGAATCATACTCACAAAGAACGGAATGCGGATGCGTTGATGAAACAAAAATTTTCTCCTTTGTGCAGTGAGTGTTTCGGCCAAACAGAAAAGAGAAGCTCCAAGCAATTTTGGATCCTTCCAAGCTCTAAGATTAGTTTCCCATAACACCTTTGTATGATCCCTTGATGGTGCTAGCCTTGTGTGTGATTTTATGTTCCAAACAAACACAATTCTTCAAGTTTTTGCAACAAAAACAGAAAAGTGGAGAGGGCTGTGAAACTTCACAGTTTCGGTCAAGAGGAAAGAGAGGAGAGAGAGGGATTTGATTTCAAAAATCAATTTATATTTATGCCATAATATTATTAAATTAATAATAAACTTATGACACAAATCATGCAATGGCTTAGAGTGTCAAACACTCAATTTCCATGCAAAACCATTGAGTGCATTGTACACTATCTCCATGCAATGCATCACAATTAAATAATGCATAATATGACATGTGTCATGTGGGCCCCACACGTTTCCAAATGAAAGTGGGCCCACGTGCACTCACGCGTTCGGGTTCGATATTTCCGAAATACCGAACTTACGTCGCGACGTTAATTAAATCGAATTTAAATAAATGATTGCGCCTAGCAAAATTATTATTTACGTCGCTAACGAATTAATTCTAAATTAACTCGTTTGCCCGAATTAAAATCTAATTTTAATTTCGCGTCGAAATCGAATTTCGATTATTATATCGAATATAATAATTTTACGATTAATTCCAAATTAATCGTTCTCTCTCTATTTATAGTACTTTATCCAAGATAAAGTCTCTCCGTAATTAATCCAAGATTAATCGAGTTTGAATCATACGTCATTGGTGAATCTTCGGGAAGCGACCCAAGAGATCTCCGGATATGTTGGCAGTAAATACGGTCGTCGGATAATCCGAACACGTACGTACCTCGTACTACGTTTTTACCGATTCACAAGACAAGGTTGGCTTCTAGCAAAGCGCCATGCCTACCCAATTCTCCAGAAATATTCTTATAGGAATATCAGATCTATATCAAGCGTAGTATACCGTAGTATTGCGTACATCGATCCAGTATCGGACGATCACATGTTAGGCCTGGGGCTGGAAATGTGTCTGCCCTGTACGAAACATATATCGGACATCAAGCAACTAGTCTCTTTAAATCGGACAATCCTGACCTGGTCATATTGTCCCGAAGGTTGCAACCTTTTATAGAGTACTAGTTCTGTGTCCTGCGTGATCATCACCTCCATATGTCTGAAGTGATACTTCCATCTCGACATCACATCCAGTACACTACGATTCTCGATAAACCCAGAAGAGGTGTACACAGAACCGGTTAAGGTCCCCAACCACCAAAACCAAAGTTTACCGATTGTCGCAAGTACTAGCGATGTAAGTCTCAGGTTAAGACCATATACACCTACCCTGATGCGGCCTCCCATAGACACGCAGACATACTACCAATGGGATTCCGCGGGGTCTATCCAGAGCGAAGCTGTTTTCCGTACCATCGGTAAAACACAACCTCCTATCGCACTTGCATAAGTATTCAATACTTAAATATATGAGAACTATGCCGTTGTGCCCTCACAACGTGCACAAGCGCAATACTAGTCTATTCCGCATTATCGATGTCCGATCTCGATAATACTCCGACTAGGGATATTTAATGATTAAACCTTTATGGATTGATACTGTCTCATGTCATCTCAATCCGGTATTAATCATATGGACTTTCGCCATTTATATATCAAAGTAAATAATATTACAAAACGGCAAAAGGCAATTTCATTATCACATAGTTAATTTTGTACAATAATACAATATCATTTACAAACAGTGACGCTATGGGACATAATGTCTAACACTTTAACCCCTCGAAACAGAGGACATTTAATCCGACTTACTAAGCCATGCGCAATGCAATATGATGCAAGAAGACGACATACAAAGAAAAGTGAATAACGAAATAGAAGGCGCGACGAAGTATCGTGGTAAAGGTTCTTTACCCCTCAAAATGGAGGATCTTTAATCCAACTTACTAAGCCCATGCGCATCACATCATAATGCATATAAAAATAAAGACAATGATATCGGACTTCGTATACCCGATTGAACACATTTTACATCCAACTGAATATACATTATCCGGCGCAGCGAAGCATCGCGGTAAAGGTTCTTTAACCCCTCGATATGGAGGACCTTTAATCTAACTTACTAAGCCCATGCGCTAATAACATAATGCATATAAAAAATAAAGACAACAATATCGGACTTCGTATACCCGATTGAACATATCTCACATTCAACCGAATATACATCATCTGGCGCGGCAAAGCATCGTGGTAAAGGATTTTAACCTCTCAAAATAGAGGACATTTAATCGCACTTACTAAGCTCATGCACAAACAACACAATACATATATAAAAAGTAAAGACAACGATATCGGACTTCGTGTATCCGATTGAACATATCTCACATCCAATCGAATATATATTATCCGGCGCGGCAAAACATCGTGGTAAAGGATTTTAACCTCTCAAAATAGAGGACCTTTAATCGCACTTACTAAGCCCATACGCTAATAACACGATGCATATAAGAAATAAAGACAACAATATCGGACTTCGTATACCCGATTGAACATATCTCACATTCAACCGAATATACATCATCCGGTGCGGCAAAGCATCGTGGTAAATGATTTTAACCTCTCAAAATAGAGGACCTTTAATCGCACTTACTAAGCCCATGCGCTTTATCTCATCATTACATAAACAAATAACATGCGGAAATCAAGTAGCGAATAATAAACAAATCAAAACAACATAAAACGAAATATGCGTCGTTTACTCAAGTGGTACGTGGAGTTGTATCCCGAGTACAGATCTTAATACCGTCCATTCGGAATCGGCTATGAAATTTATGTCCGGGTTTCCATCCTATATACCACGAGAGGCGACACATTTTTCATTTTATTCAAGGGCCACAACATACACCATTTCATAATACATGCATTTTACATCTACTCAAGGGCCACAACATGCATCACTCCATAATAATCATGCAAATAAGATTCAATAAACAGTACGAAAGAAAATAGATGTAAAAAGTACCCTCAGGTCTAACCTTTTACGTCGACTCTCGGACTCGCGTTACATGGTGGTCGGAAGGGCTAAAGCTCTGCAACTTTTCTGGTTCACTGGTTTGCGTCTTTCCTCGCTGTTTTCACTGCTCGGGCTGCTGTTTTCCAATGTTTCACTGCTGATTTTGCTGTTGTTTGTGTTGTATTTTCTGGTCACTGCTTTAAGGCAATTAAGGGGCTGTTTTGGGGCAATTTGTGGGCTGGTTATTTTGTTGGTTTCGGCTCACTGGATTTGGTTCGGTGAAGGCTATTTGGTGGTCAGGGACTATATTTTCAGTGCAATTTCGATGGTGTTATACGGCAGTGGGCTGGGCAGGTTTTGACGTGAATAGATAGGGCTGTTTTGGCTAGTTGTTTGTATGGTTCACGTGAATGGAAAACAAGGGTTAGGGAGCCTGTGCGTTTTTTGAAGGGTTTAGGAGGCTGGATGAGGGCTATCTTGCTCTCGGTTAATAGTCAAAGGGGCAGTTCTGTGGCTAATGGCGTAGTGGTACTTTTGTCGTGCATGGCTTTTTGGGTGGCTGTCGGTGCGTGGAGGGTTTGTGGATGGTTTTAGCTTGTGGAGAAGGTTTGTGGCGTGCTGGGCAGAGGGCTTGCTGGGAAGCTACGTGTTGGGCGTGAGGCCTTTGTTAGGGTTTTATTTGTTGGCTGGTCCGGTTGCTCATTTGTGTTTGAGTGATGAGGGCATGAAGGTTGCAGTGCCGTGGGGAAGGGGGCAATGTATTCGTGAGTCAAGTTCAGGGTTTTTATTATTTTTTTTGTATTTGCCGTGAATGAGAGCTGTGTCTTCTCCTCCTTTAGGGTTAGGATTGTTGTTGTTTATATAGTTGCAAGGTAGGGTTTGCATGGGTTAAAAAAGAAAGAAAATTAATTAAAAAGGGATGGATTTGATTTGGTTTATTAAAGGAAATGATATTTGTATTTAGGTGGGTAAATATTTTAAATTGGTGAGTGATTTATTAATTAGGAAGTGATTTATTTTAATTTTGAAATTTAACTTAATTGGATTTTATTTTTAATTGGCTTTAATTTAATTTGGATTTTAATTTGATTTCAAGTTATTTAATTTAACTTAATTGTATTTTAATTTAATTTAATTTAATTAGCTTTAATTTAAGTTAATTTAATTTGTGACATGTATTTTAAATATTTTAATTATTTTTTTTTATTGGGCTTGGGTGAGATGGGTTTGGTGTGTGTTTTAAAACGGAGGTCCAACAAGCGAACCCGAAGCTACTCCAACGAATCCAACAAAAAAGATTTTTTCCCTTCCGACGTCCGTTTCCCGCGGCTCCCGCGACTTAAAAGGTAGTGCCTCCAAATGAGACTCATCATCGGGTCTTACATGCAAAAATGCAGTGCCTACAGGAATTTTGTGGCAAAATTTCCAAGTGCTAGCACACTAAATGAGTCATCCAAAAGTGATAGGGAAACAAACCCTTGAGCATGGAATCCATTCCCAAGCTTGGAGCTTGACCGAAAATCATGGAGCACAAAATGGAGGCCATTGCCGAGAGCTTCAAGGAAAAGCTTGAAGAAATTTTTTTGTGTTCAACGCATCGCAATTCCGTTCATTGTAAGTATGATTCTGCCATACTTCTTTATTGTATTCACATTATTTTCATTGCTTGAATGATCTTGGGAAAACCTAGAAACCCAACAATGGTATCAAGAGCCTTATTTAAGCATGAAATTGATTTAGGGTAAAATTGGGTAAAATTGATTTGAGCATGTTTGGATGAAATTGATTGTTTGAGTATGCTTGAATGATGATAACTTAGAGTTATTTGTGATCAATTTGATGAAAATTGAATTGGATCAAATTTTCCCCAAAAAACTTGGCTTGGCCGAAAGTTAGTGTGCCCTAAATGTCATGGTGATTTTGTTTTTTGAATCATTGGATGAGTTTGAAAGACTTGGAAAATGTTGATTTATGATTTAATTGGATTAAAATCGAAATCGATTTAGAAAACCCCAAATTACCGTGACCATTAAGCATGAAATGGGATAGATTTTGCTTCAATTGTGTAGGACATGAATTGATAATTAGAAAGCATGATTAATTAGTGTAATTGGTATTTTGGAAATGTTAATTTGACTAATTAATTATGGCTTATACACTTTAGATGATTAAATTGTGAAATTTGGAATTTTGTAATTTAATTAGTTTGGCTAAATTTGGAATTGGGCTTTTAAAGTTGTATTTGGGCTTAATGGGCTTGGTTGGTCCAATTTTGGTTTATGTTAATTGGTTGGATCCAATTGGGCCCAAAACCATATCCATAAAGTCCAAATATAATATAATGGACCTTTAAAATTTTAATTGGGCCTAAATTTATTTTGGCAAATAATGGTGATTCCTTAATTGGGCTTTGGTATTTGGGTTTGACCCATATTGACCAAAGTCCATGCCTTATAAATTAATTGAAAGCCCATTGGACTTTAATTAAAATTGACATTGGATGTTAATTGGGCTTTGAGACCCGTAAAGATTAGATTTAGAATCTAAGTCGTAAAGGCACATTAAAAAGTGTAATTATTTAATTTGGAATTAAATAAAGAATTAGTATTTAATACAAATTAAATTGGATTTAATATTGTAGTTTGATATAATTCAAGAATTCGTACTTTGAGTACTTATTCTTAAAACGAGTTTGACTCGCGCAAATCAAATCGTTGTTTGTACATTGGATGGTCATTAATTTCAGATTAATTAATTGGATTAGATTGATTGATAACATGCTTTGTGTGAATACATGGATGTGATGTATGAATAATGTATATCGGATGGATATTAGATGAGGTGAGGGCAATTTTGGAAATTGTTGTAATAAATTTAGAATTTATTAAATTGGACATGCGTGTCCAGCCTATTACCTCTTGACTCTTTGTATTTCTCTTCTCACCTATTCCCCTCAATGTAAATGAGGTTTCTTTAGAAGTGTTATGTAATTGGGTAGAAGTAAGATTTGTGCTAGCAGGAGAGAGGAAAGAGAGAGATTTGTTCTAGGAACAAGTGTTTTAAATATCCATCCGCATATCATTATTAAATTTATTTACGCGCCTTATTATGTTTTTAGAATGCATGTTTAAGGGTGTATGATGAGACCATAACAAAGATAATTAATGTGTTGCCAATTACGCGAAAAACCCTTAATATATATTAAGCGTTTTTCCTTCCATTGAATGATTCATTCTCAAGATCCAAGATTGGCACTGGTTTGTTGGCCAAAGTCAAGGCCTTTGTCCATCGCGGATGTGTTTGAATCATGAAGGCTTTGTTCCATGTCGCATGTCTTGTCCAAGTTGTGATTTGTTGGCCAAAGTCAAGATCACTTCTTGTCCATCGACATCGATTACGAAGCTTTCCAAGGTCAATGGGTTCCGCTTAATTGGAATCATTAAGTTTGTTGTGCCAAAGCCAAGGCTTGATTGATTCAGAGGAAAAAGGTTAGGGAATATATTGGATATATTGGCATATATAAGATATATGTTTCAGACTTGGATGTCCACCTACTGGATCTAGGAATTGGATGAGATTCAATTGATCTTAGAGATCTACCTAGTTAAATATCATACAGCTTGTTGGTCAAAAGTCAAGGTTGTGTGTTATTTAACGGGATCCTAGCCCACTAGGAAACAAGGTTTCCCGAGTACTCAACAGAGGGTTAGAGGCTCGCCGAAAAATAGTGGGAAACAAGTATTAAATTTGCAATTTCGTTTAGATACTTGCCAATATGCGCTCATTTCATCTTTCGTCATTACTCGAATAAATATTAGTTGGACTAATATCGTTGTTTTAATTAAACAGTTGGACTGTATTCAAACTACTTCAATTTATAGTTGATTATATAATTGGATTATAGTAATCAATATATTTGAATTTAAATAATTAAATTATAGTTGATTATATAGTTAGACTATAGTAATCATTATATTAAATAGTACCTGAAATCATTGATTGGATAGTTGGACTATAGCAATCAAGATAACTGAAAGATTAGCGTTTAAAACATAATCCTGGGAGAAAATGTCATTAAACGGCTTTAATTTTCAAATTGGGAATAAAACCTCAGGATAGTCCTGGGAACTGAGAAGTTACTTTATTTGATAGAGAAACATCTCGGGCCTAGGTCCGGAGTTGAGAAAATAGTAGAACGTGATATTTGGAATATTCATGTGATGATAACTTTAGTGCTCAATCCATTATACTTAATGCAATTACACTTTAATTCCGTCGTCAGAATTAAGGATTAGATCATTGTACCATGATGATGAAATTAAAGATCTTCATAAATTTATTCTTAGATCTTAGAAGTACAAATTGCATAAGAAGCTCTTTTGCTCGTGAATGTCATAGGGTACATCTGTCGAGCACTAGGTGTCACAGATGATTGCTGACATCGATCAGCTAGGTTAGCTGGGCATTACCTACGTGGCCGAGACTACTAAAGATTTGATCTTATAGTCTCTACCCGAAAGCTGGGGAATGTTCATTGTGAACCAAGAGTAAACTCTTGGAGAGTTGATGGCTATTTTCTAGGAAGCAAAGCCAGAGCTTCTAAAATGGGCAATGGCAAAATCATCACATGTCTTCTAGGAAGACAAATAACATATCCCAAGATGTCTGCCTAAATTGTGGCAAACAGGGTCACTGAAATATGTGACCGCCGTATGAACAAGGCAGACATGAAGGAAGTGAAGAGGGGCAAGGCTCCGGCTTCAAGTATGTTTGTCATAAAAATGTTTGCTATTAGTTTCAAAATTGGATTTTGATACTAGATGTGGTACATAAATATATGTACTGATGTGCAGAATCTGCTGATAAGCAGGAGACTGACTTCAGTTGAGATTGATCTGCAAATCGGAAACGGGACGAGAGTCGCTGTTTTAACCGTAGAAACCTAAGTTTAGGAACTGCCCTTCGGGTGTGTACTTAAATTAGGAAATTGTTACAATGTAACTAGTTTGACTAGAAACATTATCTCTATATCAGAGTATAACTCGTTGCGGGTATACCTTTATATTCTAGAACACTAAAATGTTTTATTTTATAAAGATTATATTGAGATAAACACATTAGATGTGAATAACAGCATTTATATTTTGAATATAAATGAATCTCAAACATATAACATGACAAACAGATAGCTCAAACTGATTTAATCAGATGAGACTTATTTGTGGCATTGTTGTTTGGGACACATTAAACAAGACTCGTATATCCACACTTTTGAAGAATGAATACTATGACATATTTGATTCTATTCAAATGAAGTCTACGAATCTAGTTTATTAGGCAAAGAGCCTAAAACACCTTTTACTTGGCAAAAGTGTAATTGCCACCGATCTGTTAGCCCTCGTTCATAGTGACGTAAGTGGGCCCATATCTAGCTAGGTTAGAAGTGGATTTGAACACTTCGTAACCTTTACGGATGTGGCATCGCGTTATGGTTATGTGTTTCTTTTGAAACATAAATTGGAAACTTTTGATAAATTCAAAGAGTTTCGACACGAAGTAGACAAACAGATCGGCTAAAGTATAAAATCGTCACGGTTAGGACGTAATGGAAAATACTTAAGCAATAAGTTTCTCAATTACTTGAAAGAGTATAGTATTCTTTCAATATGGACTCCTCCCGGAACACCTCAATTTGACGGTGTGTCCAAACGGATAAACCGAACTTTGTTGGACATAGTTAGGTTAATTATGAGTCGCTCTGAGCTACCATTTTCCTTCAATGGATACGCATTAAACAGTGCAAAACTTATTTTGAATAAGGTTCCATGAAAAATCTGTTAGACAGATTTCATATTAGATATGAACAGAAAAGAAACCGGGTTTTCTCATTCCTGAAGATTTGGGTATGCTAGGCATATGTTTGGATGATACCAAAACTAGAACCCAAATCGGATAAGTGCCTAAATTGTGGGTTATCCTAGGGTAACCAAAGTATAGTACTTATAACTCACAAGAGAACAATGTAATTGTTGCTCTCCATGCGGTTTTCCTAATAGGAATACCTATATGCAGTGGTAAGTGGGAGGAAAGTAAAACTCGATGAAAATCGGAGTAATATTGTTCCAGGCACCGATTCCTTAATGGAACACAAACAGTTCATCAAGGATGAAACTGTACCACAATCTTCGAATACACAAGAACCGCGTAAGTCGGAGAGAGTCAGAAAACAACCCGGGAGGTATAGGTTTCTGATTTCACCTCATAAAGATGTCAATCTTATTGAGGAAGACAGACCGACTACGTATGAGGAAGTGATACAAGGTATCGACTCCCTATCATGGCGAAGTGTTATGAAATTCGAAATGGATTCCATGTATACCAACCAAGTTTGGACACTGGTTGGTGTACCGGAAGGCATTGTGCCTATTGGTACTATATAAGTCTTCAAGGAAGACATACATGGATGGCAACATACCAACGTACAAAGCTAGGCTTGTAGCGAAAAGGTATCGTTATCAACATTGTGTCGATTACGATGAAACCTTTTATCTATTGCCATGGTTAAATCCATTTGGATAATGCTTGCTGATGCTGCATGTTTCATTTATGAAATATGGCAGCTGAACGTCAAAATCGCTTTCCTTAAACGGAAACCTTTTGGAGAATGTTTACAACATCCTGACGGTTTTGTCGTACCTAAACAAGCAAACAAGGTTTGCAAGTTAATTCAATCCATTTATTGATTGAAGCAAACATTGTGTTCTTGGAACTATAGTTTTGATGTAATGATAATGGTATATGATTTAATTCAAAACGAAATGATTCTTGTGTATATAAGGAGGTTAGTGGGAGCGCACTGACAATGAATGTCCTATAAAATGATGATATATCATTTCTTGGAAATGACATTCCCATAATACAATCAGTGAAAGCTTGGCTTTCATGAAAAATTCTCCGTAGAATTCTTGGGAGAGATAACCTTTATTCTAGGAATAAAGATCTACTGGGATAGATCTAAAAGTTGTTGGGACTCTCCGAGAACTCGTACATTGAAATAATTGTACGTGACCTGGTGTCTCATATGCTTTGAGCATATGGAGTCACAATCACCCCAATCCAAGTGATAGTCACTAGAACTCGTACATTGAAATAATTGTATGTGATGATCGAATAAATCGCATCAGATGATAACATTGTAAATCAGCTGACGAAAGCAGTTTCTCAGTAGAAGTTTGAGCGAACCGTACATAGTTCAGGTGTAAGACACTTGAGTGATTGGCTATAGGCCAAGTGGGAGATTGTTTGACAATTATGACCCATAGCATCACTATTTGTACAGAACATGGTGTTATTGTACAAATTAACTATGTGACAAAGAAAATTGCTCTTTTATCATTTGTAATTAGATTACCGGGATATATAAATGATAAAAGGTCCTTATGATTAGTTCCAGAATGAGATGATATGAGACAGTATCAATCCACGAAGGTTTAATCATTTTAGTCGTAGTATTATCAGGATTGGACATCGATAATGCGAAATAGACTAGTATTGCACTTGTGCGCGTTGTGGGAGCATAACGGCATAGTTCTCATATATTTAAGTATTGGATACTTATGCAAGTGTAATAGGAGGTTGTGTTTACCAATGGTACGGAAACAGCTTCGCTCTGGATAAACCCCTCGGAATCCCATTGGTATTATTGTTGGGGTTGGTGCTCAGAGCGCCAATTCCCGGTTGTATTTCTGTTAAATACTTCTGTAAAACATTATTATTATGAATAATATTGCAGTTTCTATAATATAATCTATATTTCTATATGGTATAGACGTAATGACCCGAGAATGATTAGTCATGATACAGTTGCAAAAGCGTCGCAACGGACATTGAGAAGTATCATGACGTTGTCATTCTCAGACAGTTTCTGGTCAAGGTTTACACTACTTGGTCAGTATAGTAAACCCGTTGAGACCGGTACATGTCGTATACTGGAATATATGATTCCAATGGTTTCTCAATGAACCATTAGTCTTGGAGACTAGTATAGACGTGTAGGTGTTTATAGCGGATAAACACTGAACGACTCACCGAAGATTCTTAATGGATGGTACACCAGCGTCAATAAGAATCTTCTTGGGTTGAGTAGCACTTGTGATTCTTAGACTTGAGATGCCATTGTGGGCACATGAGACATCTTCTACACTTAGACGGCAGTCACGTCACCGATCTATTTAGATCAGACCTCCGCCTGTTCGTTGGTGTAGATAGATCCTCAGGGTGTCATATGTGTATCAAGATAGGATCCGTCAGTTCTGTGTACCAGAGCATAGGTAGTCCATATGATTAGCAATCAGATAAAACCATGGGCCCGTGGTAAAGTTTAGAAGCTAGTTCTAAACATTCTTTTTGAGATTGCTAATGGAATAGTCGACTGGATAACCCCGATAGAGATTTGACGTTTACATCTATATCTCTGGGATTTATCCGGATACCTGTGACGGAGGAATTATACATTTGCCATGACC
Organism: Zanthoxylum bungeanum; assembly: GCA_019454045.1. Taxonomy (NCBI): domain Eukaryota; kingdom Viridiplantae; phylum Streptophyta; class Magnoliopsida; order Sapindales; family Rutaceae; genus Zanthoxylum; species Zanthoxylum bungeanum. Next base: position 79,232 of record SKCR01044314.1, read on the forward strand.
TCGACCTGTATGGTTCAGCGAGATTATCCGTGATCGTCATAAATCTACGGGTGGATAGATTATGGACACGAAATTAGATTTCGTGACGGATATACCTGAATCTAGAGAGTCTCAATAATGAAACATACTCGTAGAACACTAGAGCAACATTAATAAATAATACAATTATTTATAAAGTCGTTTAAAGGTTAAACGCAAGATACGTGCTAAAGGGACTAGATAGTCATTTGCCTAATTATTGTGTATTTACATTTAATACTTGATTAATTTAAATACACATTAATAATAGTCAAAATGAGTTATTTGACTTATATCCTAAATGAATATATATTTTTAATATTTAATGTAAATATTATTATATATTTAATATATTTGTATTTATTAATTAATTAATTATTAATTGTTAAATGATTAAATTAATTAAAATATAAATCTTAACTTAGGATATTTATTTAAATGGATTAGTTGCCTTTGTTGACCAAGTTATAAATATCTAATAAAGTGTTTTTGGATATTTAATCAACTTGATCAAATTAATGTCAAATGAAAATGAAATTAAATTTGTTGTATATGTTTGTTGATTTTCGGCCAAGGGCTTATTTTCAACAAGTATATATTGTTTTCATTTCATTTGCATTTAATAACCTAATACACTTTACTAAAACAAAAACCATTGAAGAAACCTAAAGGAAGCTTGAGAAAGAAAAAAGATCAAAGGAAAGCTTGATTTTAGTAAGTTTTTTCCAACTTACTATTAGTAAGGAAATTGTTCCTTAGGATCTAGGCTTCAATATATGATATCCTTAGGTTATTTTCTTCTTTGTTCTTTGTGGTTTTTTGTGATGGAAGTTTGTGAAGGTGTAAAGCATGTATGATGAAGGAAGTTGTAACTAGTGTAGTTGTAAACATTCTTTTAAGGTTTTAGAAACCAAGTTGCTAATCTAGAGTTGTTGACCCACTCTTAAATGACCTAGATTTGATCTTGAGTTGTTTCATTGTGTTGAGACTTGAATTAGATGTAAGATTGATGATTAAAACAATTGATTTAATGTATATGGCCTAATTTGTCCAATTTGAGGAAATTGAAAAATTAGGGTTTATGACTAACTCCAAATTTGGGGTTTTCATATATGTTGTGTATTTGTGTGTGTATATGATGCATATAAAGTTTCATGTGATTGGATATCATTTGGATGTGTTCTTGAAGCATGAAAGTGCAAAATGCACAAATTGGTACCAAATGGAGGCTCACGGCCTTGATAGGAAATTTGGGGTTTCTTGTGGTTTTTTGATGTTTTGATGTTTTGAACATGCTAAGTTCATCTTAGAAATGATTTAGAATCATTCAAAATTGATTGGATCAATTTCGGACTAAAATGGACAAAATACCATAAGGGTATTTGGTAATTTCACTTGAATATGATTCATTTGAATTTTGTTTTCATAATTTGATTATTGGGCAATTAAATAAATATGTTTATTTAATTAATCCAAGAGAAAGTTTTGAAATCTGAAAATCGGATTTTCACCGCTTCCGCTGCGTTACCGGATTCACCCCCTAAATACCCCTACAAAATGGTATCAGAGCGAGTCTGATTCTAGGCCACCTATAATGATTAGCCTTCATTGAATCAATGTTTAATCATGTTTTCTAGACTTTATGCATGCTTATTAGGATCTAAATTGGTTAGATTTAGGGTGTATGACACTTAGCGGAAAATCCCTAATAATAAGGTTTAAATGTAATTATGTAATTGATGCATGTTATATGGTCCGTCTTGTCAATACGGTTTATGAATATCTCTTTGTGACTACATCCGAGACCGTGCCTCTGCTGTGAGGATGTAGCCGATAAAGATTTATTTATACCGGATGTATATCAGATACTAGATAAATTCAAGCGAAAGCGGAATTCTGAACGTGCCCTAGCTGTCAGGATTACGTAAGTAACTTGAGTTTATCATTGGCGAGTTTAACCTTGGTACGTCTCCTTGTGGGCCTGCCTTCGCAGCGACAACGAGAAACGGCCAGGACCGGGTACTTAGGAGTCATTAGTGAATGATTGACAAATGAGTTGTCTACCTGATGATATACGTAGGCGAGACCGTGCCTCTACTGTGAGCCGAATATATTCACGGGATCCACTTTTCACTATTAGTATTTAATTTAATTATTAATATTTGTATTCTGTTTTGGGATTACAGTATTGCATGATTTAGTGGGAGGGGCATATTAGATTAAAAATCCATGATCTAGTTTATGCTTTTGATATTATATGAAACTGCTTAATTTCTGCTAACCGTTTTTCGTGATCTATATGATAGATTGGCGATGGCGGGACAATCCACAAATCAGTTTGCGCGTATGCTTGATGCGAACAAACTGAAAGGCGCTGAGAACTTTGCAGACTGGGAATTGGATTTGAGGATTGTCCTCGATTCCGAAAAGCTGGGTTATGTTCTTGAGGGTCCGTTGCCCCTTGCAGTGGGTGCGGATGCTTCGGAGGAGGAACGCCAAGTTTTTGAAACTTGGAAGGATGATGATTTAAGGGTTAAATCATACATCCTTAGTTCACTGTCTCCGAAACTCAAGCAACAGTATTATGGTATGTTAGATTCCTATAGTATGATGACGCGATTGAGACAATCGTTTGAGAACCAGGAACAAGTTATTGTTCACAAAGTCGCCATGGAACTGTTCCATGCGCGTCTGGATGAGGGGCAGAGTGTCAGCCCACATGTTCTTCAGATGATCGATTTGATCGATCAATTGAGGCAACATAATCTCATCTTGAATGACATTCTCGGTAGGAGTGTCATTCTTGGTTCACTGCCAGCTTCATTTCGCCAGTTCGTGATGTACTTCAACATGCACGGGACTGTCTGTACCTACCAGGAGCTACATAGGATGTTGCTCACGGCAGAAGAGGACCTTAAGAAGGAGTACCGACTCGCCCTCCTAGAACTACTTCTCTTTCGGCTTCTTCCCAAGGATGGTCCAAGGGAAAGAAACAAGAAAGGCAAGAAGAAGAAGAAGGCTTTTGGTCCTCAACAACAGGCGAAGATTGCAAAGCCCAAAAGGGCTTCTGAAGACAAATGCCACCACTGCGCGGCAAAGTTGGGCACTGGAAAAGGAACTGTCCTGATTACATTGCCCAAGTGAGGAGAGACAGAGCTTCTACATCAGGTACTTTTATTTTCCAGTTATTGATTTTCTTTGGCTTTGGTGTGTTTGGGCTTAAGCCATACTCCAGCTGGATTTTAGATTCTGCTTGTCCCATTCACATTTGCAATTCGTTGCAGGTGCTGAAGGAAAGTAGGAAACTGAAGCCTGGAGAGATGCAGTTGCGATTCGGGAGTGGAGACTCTTTGGATGCAGTTGCAGTGGGAGTATGCGAGATCTCATTACCGAATGGGACACTTTTGTTTATAATGACTGTCATTTTGTACCGGGATGTGTCGCTAATATTATATCACTTTTTGTATTAGATACAGAAGGCTTTTGTATTAATATTAAGAATAGTTCTTTGTATTTATATGATAAAAAATATATTCAGATCCTTAGTTGTCCAAACCAGCATGGTCATTATACATTGCAAACTTCAAAAGATATATTAAGTACTGGAGTTAATAAACGTAGTTTACCTGTAATTAATAATACTGAACTTTGGCATATGAGACTTGGTCACATTGGCGTTAAACGCCTTACCCAATTGGTTAGGAATGGTTTGATATCAGATCTTACCATTAAATCCTATCCAACTTGTGAATCCTGTATTCAGGGTAAGATGACCAAGCCCCATTTTCTGGTGTTGGACACCGTGCCACTAACATACTGGAACTCGTACATTCTGATGTATGTGGTCCACTAAGTCAAACTGCTCACAGTGGTTATTCGTACTTCGTTACCCTTACCGATGATTTATCACGGTACGGTTATGTGTATTTGATGCGACATAAATCGGAAACCTTTGAAAAGTTCAAAGAGTTCTGAAATGAAGTAGAAAAATAAACTGGTAAATATATTAAATGCCTACGATCAGATCGAGGCGGTGAATATATGAGTGGTGAGTTCATGGATTATATGAAGGAGAATGGGATTCTCGCTCAATATACTCCTCCAGGTACACCACAGCACAATGGTGTATCTGAAAGAGAAAGAATCGGACTTTATTGGATATGGTCCGATCGATGTTGAGTTTCACAGATTTGCCCTATTATTTATGGGGCTACTGTCTCTTAACAGCCGCACATCTTTTGAATAAGATTCCTTCAAAGGCTGTTCCTACGACACCGTATCAGATATGGTTCGGTAGGAGACCGAATCTTAATTATATTAAGGTTTGGGGTTGTCCTGCCTATGTCAGGGTAACTCAGCAAAGTAAGCTTTCGCCTCGAGGGCAAAAGTTTAGGTTTGTTGGATATCCCTCGAACACGAGGGGATATCTGTTCTATGATACCGAGCATCGAAATGTGTTCGTAGCTCGCTTCGCAAAATTTCTAGAAGTAGAATTTTTGTCATAAGGTGGTGATCATAGACAGGTTGAGCTTGATGAAGTCCAACCTGAAAACAACGAACCAACGGAGGAACCTGAAGTTCAAGTAGATGAAGGACCTTCAACACACACGCTCCGTAGGTCGGAAAGGGTATCTATACCTCCTGAACGCTTGTATTTGATACAAGAAAAGAGTCTGGATGTTCTCTTTGTTGAAGAGACAGATCCTTTCACCTATAGAGAATCGATGTTGGACATCGACTCCGTGAAATGGCAAAGTGCCATGAAATCCGAGATAGACTCAATGCATGAAAATCAAGTTTGGGACTTGATTCCGCTTCCCGAAGGAATTGTTCCTATCGGTTGTAAATGGGTTTACAAGAGGAAGCGCGGGCCTGACGGTAAGGTTGAAACTTACAAGGCCCGACTGGTAGCAAAAGGTTACACGCAACGACCTGGCATCGACTACGATGAAACTTTTTCGCCGGTAGCAATGCTTAAGTCTATCCGGATTTTGCTTTCTATAGCTGCGTATCATGACTACGAGATTTGGCAAATGGATGTCAAAACAACTTTTCTAAATGGGTTTCTTGATGAAGAAATCTATATGGAACAGCCGGAAGGTTTCACATCCAGCGAAACCTCGGGCATGGTATGTAAGCTTAAGAAGTCCATTTATGGACTTAAACAAGCTTCACGAAGTTGGAATCTTCGATTCGATGAGATTATTAGATCGTCTGGTTTTCTCAAGAATTCGGAAGAATCCTGTGTGTATCAGAAGGCCAGTGGGAGCATGGTCGTATTTTTAGTCCTATATGTTGATGACATCCTAATCATTGGGAATGATTTAGGTATGTTGCAAAGCGTCAAAGCGTACCTCTGTAAGAATTTCTCCATGAAGGACCTGGGAGAAGCTTCCTATGTTTTAGGGATAAAACTCTATAGAGATAGACAAAGGAGGCTGATTGGGTTATCCCAATCAACGTACGTAGATAAGATCTTGGAACGGTATAGTTTTGGTAACTGTAAGACAGCAAACATACCGTTAAGACATGGGATTCATCTTTCCAAGAAGATGTGTCCACAAACAGAAGATGAGAAGGTTAGAATGTCTAACCAACCTTATGCTTCGTGTTTGGGTAGCATAATGTATGCCATGTTATGTACGAGGCCTGATATCAGTTTCGCTGTTAGCGTAACTAGACGATATCAGTCCAATCCAGGTAATGACCATTGGATGGCCATTAAACATATCCTAAAGTATCTTAAAGGTACTAAGGATAAGTTAATTATATATGGAGGAAACGAACTGCAGGTTAATGGGTATACAGACTCCGATTTCCAATCGGATCCCGATGATAGAAAGTCTACATCTGGATTTGTCTTTACCCTTAACGGAGGTGCAGTTTGTTGGAAGAGTTCCAACAGGGATCGACAGCTGATTCCACCACTGAGGCGGAATATATTGCAGCTTCTGAAGCTGCAAAAGAGGCTGTGTGGATAAAGAACTTTATCACAGAATTGGGAGTTGTCCCAAGTATTGAGAATGCGATTCCGTTATACTGTGATAATACTGGAGCCATTGCGCAAGCAAAGGAACCGAGGGCGCATCAGAAGTCGAAGCATGTGGAACGCAAGTACCACATCATTCGAGAGATCGTGTCGCGAGGGGATATTGTCGTGTGCAAGGTACCGAGTGAAGATAATGTAGCAGACCCGCTGACGAATGCCATACCTCCGAAGCTGTTTGATAAACACGTGGAGTCGATGGGTATTAGATACAATCGATATTGGCACTAGAGAAAGTGGGAGATTTTGTTGGGGTTGGTGCTCAGAGCGCCAATTCCCGGTTGTATTTCTGTTAAATACTTCTGTAAAACATTATTATTATGAATAATATATGCAGTTTCTATAATATAATCTATATTTCTATATGGTAAAGACGTAATGACCCGAGAATGATTAGTCATGATACAGTTGCAAAAGCGTCGCAACGGAATGAGAAGTATCATGACGTTGTCATTCTCAGACAGTTCCTGGTCAAGGTTTACACTACTTGGTCAGTATAGTAAACCCGTTGAGACTGGTACATGTCGTATACTGGAATATATGATTCCAATGGTTTCTCAATGAACCATTAGTCTTGGAGACTAGTATAGACGTGTAGGTGTTTATAGCGGATAAACACTGAACGACTCACCGAAGATTCTTAATGGATGGTACACCAGCGTCAATAAGAATCTTCTTGGGTTGAGTAGCACTTGTGATTCTTAGACTTGAGATGCCATTGTGGGCAAATGAGACATCTTCTACACTTAGACGGCAGTCACGTCACCGATCTATTTAGATCAGACCTCCGCCTGTTCGTTGGGTGTAGATAGATCCTCAGGGTGTCCTATGTGTATCAAGATAGGATCCGTCAGTTCTGTGTACCAGAGCATAGGTAGTCCATATGATTAGCAATCAGATAAAACCATGGGCCCGTGGTAAAGTTTAGAAGCTAGTTCTAAACATTCTTTTTGAGATTGCTAATGGAATAGTCGACTGGATAACCCCGATAGAGATTTGACGTTTACATCTATATCTCTGGGATTTATCCGGATACCTGTGACGGAGGAATTATACATTTGCCATGACCTCGACCTGTATGGTTCAGCGAGATTATCCGTGATCGTCATAAATCTACGGGTGGATAGATTATGGACACGAAATTAGATTTCGTGACAGATATATGTAGAGCACTAGAGCAACATTAAAAATAATATTAATTATTTATAAAGTCGTTTAAAGGTTAAACGCAAGATACGTGCTAAAGGGACTAGATAGTCATTTGCCTAATTATTGTGTATTTACATTTAATACTTGATTAATTTAAATACACATTAATTAATAGTCAAAATGAGTTATTTGACTTATATCCTAAATGAATATATATTTTTAATATTTAATGTAATTTAATATATATATTTAATATATTTTTATTTAATTAATTATAATTATTTAATTGTTAATGATTAAATTAATTAAAATTAAATATCTTAACTTAGGATATTTGATTTAAATGGATTAGTTGCCTTTGTTGACCAAGTTATAAATATCTAATAAAGTGTGTTTTGGATATTTAATCAACTTGATCAAATTAATTCAAATGAAAATGAAATTAAATTGTGTATATGTTTGTTGATTTTCGTTCGGCCAAGGGCTTATTTTCAACAAGTATATATTGTTTTCATTTCATTGCATTTAATAACCTAATACACTTTACTAAAACAAAAACACCATTGAAGAAACCTAAAGGAAGCTTGAGAAAGAAAGAAAGATCAAAGGAAAGCTTGATTTTAGTAAGTTTTTTCCAACTTACTATTAGTAAGGAAATTGTTCCTTAGATCTAGGCTTCAATATATGATATCCTTAGGTTATTTTCTTCTTTGTTCTTTGTGGTTTTTGTTGATGGAAGTTTTGGTGAAGGTGTAAAGCATGTATGATGAAGGAAGTTTGTAACTAGTGTAGTTGTAAACATTCTTTTAAGGTTTTAGAAACCAAGTTGCTAATCTAGAGTTGTTGACCCACTCTTAAATGACCTAGATTTGATCTTGAGTTGTTTCATTGTGTTGAGACTTGAATTAGATGTAAGATTGATGATTAAAACAATTGATTTAATGTATATGGCCTAATTTGTCCAATTTGAGGAAATTGAAAAATTAGGGTTTATGACTAACTCCAAATTTGGGGTTTTCATATATGTTGTGTATTTGGGTGTGTATATGATGCATATAAAGTTTCATGTTGATTGGATATCATTTGGATGTGTCTTGAAGCATGAAAGTGCAAAATGCCAAATTGTACCAAATGGAGGCTCACGGCCTTGATAGGAAATTTGGTTTCTGGGTTTTTGGTGTTTTGATGTTTTGAACATGCTAAGTTCATCTTAGAAATGATTTAGAATCATTCAAAATTGATTGGATCAATTTCGGACTAAAATGGACAAAATACCATATAAGGGTAATTTGGTAATTTCACTTGAATATGATTCATTTGAAATTTTGTTTTCATAATTTGATTATTGGGCAATTAAATAAATATGTTTATTTAATTAATCCAAGAAAAAGTTTTGAAATCTGAAAATCGGATTTTCACCGCTTCCGTCCGCTGCGTTACCGGATTCACCCCCTAAAAACCCCTACAATTATGACTGTGGGTCTATGGGAGTCTGAATCAAGGTAGGATGTATTTGGTCTTAACCTAAGACTTGCACACCGCTAATACTTGCGACATCAATATACTTTGGTTTTGTCGTCCGGGCAGGGCTTTAACCCCGGTTTGTGTACGCCTTTCTGTATATTGAGAATCGTAGTGTATTGGGTGTGATGTCGAGATGGAAGTATCACACTCCAGTCATAGTGGAGATGATGATCACGTAGGATACGGAACTGGTGCTCGTATATGCTGCAGCTATCGGGATAATATGACTAGGTTATGTTTATCCGATTATAGAGACTAGTTACCAGAGATCCGACATGTGCTTCGTATGAGGCAGACACAATTCCAGCCCCAGGCCTAGCACGTGACATCCGATACTGGATCGTAATACGCAATAATACGTATACTACGCCTGATATAGATTACATATTCCTTTAAGAATATTTCTGGAGAATTGGGCAGACACGGTGCTTTGCTAGAAGCCAACTATGTCTTGTAAATCGGTAAAAATGTAGTACTAGGTACGTACGTGTTCGGATAGTCTGACGACCGGATTTACTGCCAACATATCCGGGGATCTCATGGGTCGCTTCCCGAAGATTCACCGATGACGTATGACTCGAACATAATTAATCTAGGATTAATTAGTAGAGAGAGAAAATTAATATGGGATTAATTACGAAGATATTTTATCTGGGATAAAATATTATTTAAAGAGAGAGAACAATTAATTTGGAATTAATCGATAAAATAATATATTCGATATATTATACAAAATTAGATTTCGACGCGGAATTAAAATTAGATTTTAATTCGGGCAAACGAGTTAATTTAGAATTAATTCGCTAGCGGCGTGAATAATAATTTTGCTAGGCATAATTATTTAATTAAATTTGATTTAATTACGTCGCAACGGAAAATTCGTTAATTCGGAATTAGCGAACCCGAGCCCGTGAGTGTTTGCGGGCCCACTCGCATTTCGAATCAAGTGGGGCCCACAAGTCACATCACGTGTCACATCATTAGTCATTCTAGTGATGAGTGTCTTGTCACTTTTTTTGGTGATTGACAACTTGTCATTTTTTGTGATTGATGGAAGTGGTTGGAGACTTTAAAGTCTTATACCAAAATTTTGGATTTGAATTTGGTATTAGTTTTTAGAAAACAAATACAACTCATTCTCTTCCTCTATCTCCTTGCTACATTCGGCCAAGGGCCATTCTTTCTCCTTTTTGTTTTCTCCATTGCCGAGAACAAGAAGAAGCTTAAGGGAATTTTGTGGCAAAATTTCCAAGTGCTAGCACTCTAAATGAGTCATCCAAATGTGATATGGAAACAAACCCTTGAGCATGGAATCCATTCCCAAGCTTGGAGCTTGACCGAAAATCATGGAGCACAAAATGGAGGCCATTGCCGAGAGCTTCAAGGAAAAGCTTGAAGAAATTTTTTGTGTTCAACGCATCGCAAATCCGTTCATTGTAATTATGATTCCGCCATTGTAGGCACTGCATTTTTTCATATAAGTCCTTATGATGAGTCTCATTTGGAGACACTACCTTTTAAGTCACGGAGGTCGCGGGAAACGGACGTCGGAAGGGGAAATTCAGAATAAGCATGTCATCAGATTCATTTCACAAGTTCACTATTTTTGTTTGTGCTGCGTTCGTTACCACGTTCGAATGTCAAGCAGATTGCGGGCGTTCATGTAGCATTCGAATCAGCGTTCGAACGGTGTCGGTATTTCTGGTTTTGCTGCTAGCCTCACACCCAAGCCCAATTAGCCCACTAAAGCCCATAAAACACATCCAAATTAATAAAATACATATTTAGCACATGGGGAGTTAAATAAAATCTAAAAATAATATACCAAATTAAATAAAACATTAAATAAAATCATGCCTAATTAAAATCAATCAACAAAATATTATTCCTAATTAAAAATATTGTATTCCTAACTTAACAAATATTATTCCAAATTAAATATATTGACTTCCTAAATTGAACTAATTTTGTCCCCCATCAATCTTAGGATTTCATTGTTTGACACTAAATCAAATCCCCCTTAAATGCCAAATCCCTTTCCTTGTCAAGCAAGGAGTAGCCCTACCCCCTTTGCCTATAAAAAACCAACCTCTCCCAACCCTTGCAAGTTCTCACTCACACGCATACAGCAAGAAAAAAGCCTCTTGATTCACGCATACAGAAAGCAAATATTTCTCTTCTCCTCCTACACCCTTAGCTGAAAATTACAGCCCCATAAACCCCTCCATTGCCGAAAACATTACAACCTGAAACACCACCGAAATAGCTCCCTATACAACAGTACACATCACTGAAACAGCCCCATAAACAATAGCCTAAATCGACGAAAAACAGCCCCTATACAGCAGCACACATCACCGAAAATAGCCCATATACAGCAGCCCCAAAACAGCCCCTAAATCACCTAAACCAGTGACTAAAAAACTGCACTTTTAATCCCTAAAATAATAACTAAAAAATTGCACTTAAAGCCTTTAAAAACACCCAAAACAGTAGCCTAAAACACCAAAAACAGTGACCAAGATACAGCAGAAGTACAACAGCAAAACAGCAGTGAAACGGAGCAAAAATAGTAGCTTGAGCAGCAAAACAGTGAGGAAAAATACAAACCAGTGAACCAGAAGAGTTGCGGAGTGATAGCCCTTCCGACGGCCGTGAAACGCGAGTCCTAGAGTCGACGGAAAAGGTTAGACCTGATGACACTTTTCACATCCATTTTTATTCATATTTTTACCATTTATTGAATCTTATTTGCATGATTATTGTGAAGTGATGCATGTTGTGGCCCTTGAATAAAATGAAAAATGTGTCGCCTCTCGTGGTATATAGGATGGAAACCCGGACATAAATTTCATAGCCGATTCCAAATGGACTGTAGTATGATCTGTACTAGGGATACAACTCCACGTACCACTTGAGTAAACGGCACATATTTCGTTTTATGTTGTTTTGATTTGTTTATTATTCGTTACTTGATTTCCGCATGTTATTTGTTTATGTAATGATGAGATAAAGCGCATGGGCTCAGTAAGTGCGATTATAGGTCCTCTATTTTGAGAGGTTAAAATCCTTTAACACGATGTTTTGCCGCGCCGGATGATGTATAGTCGGTTGGATGTAAGATGTATTCAATTGGGTGTACGAAGTCCGACATCGTTGTCTTTATTTTTATATGCATTATGATGTGATGTGCATGGGCTTAGTAAGTTGGATTAAAGGTCCTCCATTTTGAGGGGTTAAAGAACCTTTACCACAATACTTCGCCGCGCCCTCTATTTCGTTATTCGTTTTTCTTTGTATGTCATCTTCTTGCATAATCATGCATCATGTTCCATTGCGCATAGGCTTAGTAAGTCGGATTAAAGGTCCTCCGTCTCGAGGGGTTAAAGATCTTTTACCACGATGCTTTGCCGCGCCTTGTAGCCCGTTATTATTTATTAGGTGTCATATATTCATCTGTTCATGTATGTGTCATGTTGTTTACTGCATTTTGGAGGTCACTACTGTAACCCAGTTCAAACGCCGCACGAATGCATGTTTTCTGTCTGCTCCCGTTCGAACGCGTTATCAAACGCTATACGAACGTGAACCTTCTGTTTACCATTCGAACGTGTTTACGAATGCTACTCGAACGCGCATGCATTTGTTTCATCGGGTCTGGTCCCGTTCGAACGCGTTATCAAACGCCACATGAACGAGAACCTTCTGTTTACCGTTTGAACGCTACACGAATGCACATACACTGAACTGAGTCATTTTCATCACATGTCATGCATAATTGTTTCTTAGGTGATTTCTCTTCTATCATGTAATCAATCATACTATTTGAATTCCTGCATTTGTTTATTTGATGTGTTCATGAGATGGTATTCAAGCATGATTAGGCCGTTAGTATGCTACTTGGTTCTTAAGCATGATTTAGCCCATTTAGTTGTTCATTTTCAAAGCATGATTAGTCATTTATTTTACGTTTGGAATTTGCATTATGTTTAGGTCGTTCCTTGTTTTCCGCATTATATGATCGAAACATGTTCATGAGATTGCCGTGTGCTATTGCATGTTTGCCGTTATGATGATTACTTTCATGCATGTGATCTTAAAAGTAGAATACTCATTGGAAATAAATGTTTCTTAGGCTTGGTTAAATTATTGCACAAATCTTTTCATTACAAGTGGCATAAGTAAGGGACCATTCCGAACCCAACGGTTTGAGGTCTTCCCTTGCGAGGGGTGAGTGCGGCCTTAAACTTTTATCCCGGTTCACACCGGGTGGTGACTCCATTATTCTCAGGTTTAGTCCTCTGCGGGCTACTCCATACTCCCAACCGGGCCGCGAGCCAGAAACAGCATGTCGCCCAGTTTCTGTGTCCCACAGTCTGGAATACCGTCACCCACTCCAGTGTAATATAATTCTGTAATAATCATCATTCCGGGGTACCTTCATCCCGGAGTGATGTATACATTCATTTCACTGAAGTAATTAGCCCTGGGCATTATCGAATTCGGATCGGATCGAACCGAATCCGAATCCGATCCGATCCGAAATGCTCTGAGATGTTTGATTCGTTCAGACCGGATCATCTTATCGAACTCGATCCGATCCGATCCGATATCGGATTGGTTCGATCCGATTCAAATTCGGATCAGATCAGACCAATCCGATCCGAAATCATCTTATTTCAGATCGGATTGATCCGATCCGAATTCGGTACACATAATCTGATTTTGAGTCAAAAAATCGAGCGGATCAGATCGGATAAAATCCGATCCGAAATAATTCGAATTTTTTTTTATTTAATATGTAACGACGTCGTTTTGATCCGTCGAACCGGACCAACTCAATTTGATCGGATTTGATAATCGGATCGAATCCGATTCGATCCGATCAAATCCGATCGAATCGGATCGGATTCGATGCCCACCACTGGAAGTAATGTCATTCTCTCTGATGTAATGGGCGAACACTCTTCGAAACTTTGAATATTGGGTCGACCACGCTGAGAGAGAATGAAGCAGCAGATGAAACATAACAAATGAATAAGTAACTAGAAAAGAAGACAAGTGGCTTGAAGCAGCTGAATCAGCTAGCAAACGAAACACCTGAATGATAAAACGGTAAGCATGTGAAGCTACGGTGGAATGCAGGTGAAGCAGCTCAAACAAACATCTCTTGGTGTGGTGCTTATCCTCATATATATATATATATATATATTCAACTGTACAAACATATAGGAATCTATTTAAACTACCAACATCCGTTCATTCATTAGTTATTCAGATCCAGAAACACCAAAATATCATATGCTTGCTTGGTAGAGTTTTAACAGATTCAGAGGCCAATATTTACAAACACCCTGAGATAAAGACTTCATAATGATCAAATTCAACTTTATGGCCTAATTCATACTAACAACTGCGGCAGGCACAAGGATTGGAAGTGATCACATCTCAGCCACCAATTTTTCTGAACCAGCTGGAACTTCAGAGAGTGAGCCACGCGTCCACCTCCTCAGCATCTCTAAGGCAGCCTTGGGCTGGTCCATGGGAACCATGTGGCCGGCGTTGTGAACCTGTCAATGTATATATACAAAGCAACCTTGTCACTGCTGATAATTAACTATTGGGTACTTCTAATAACTAAGAGCGCAAACAGGCACACGCGCACGCACTCAGAAATAGAGAGAAACTGACCTTGAGAAAACTGAGAGGGCCATTAGTTTTCAGTACACCAGCTTCTGAACCATCGACTTCAAAATGAATCTCAGGAGATGCTACAAAGTCTTTCTGACCAGACCATTCCATCGCATGAACCCATCTTGAATTGCCTACTCACCGAGGAAGTGGTTAGGATGATATATATTCTCACATGTAATTGTCTAAAATGTTAGTCCCCTAAATCAAGAGATGTTCGCTTTCTGATTAAGCTTGAAAGCTTACCAAGCCAGTTGCAAATGAGATCATATTCTCCAGCATATACAAGCAACTTGACTCCATCCTCAAGAAGTTGCGGAATTCCAACTTCAAGATTCCTCATCCAGTCCACAAGCATAGCCTGATATACTGTTGGGCTACAAGACACAAACTCTATGTTCCCGACACCAATAGCGTCCCTGACAGATTTCTCGTTAAGGAATTTCTCCATGTTCGAGAAGTCATAGCAGAGGCTCCCTTCACACTTCTTTCTAATGTCATAGTGCTGCAAAGTGACCAGATTGATGCTTTTCATTAAAAAACTGTGTTAAAATGTACTAACAGAATAGCGGTCTTGAGACTCTTACACAAAAATACATCATTAAAAATAATAAATAGAAGAAAAAGAAAGACAAAATCAAGTGCAACAATCATATGCTGCAGGATGCAGATAACCTACAGATCTCGTTGTGGCAGTCTATTTTTTTCTCTCTCTATGACAGAACTGACAAGGGTCTTTATCAGATAGGGTAAGCGCCATGAATTTTATATGCTTTTGGAGCATAACATATAAAAAACCAAACAGAAGTGATCCTGGCCTATCTTCTAAATACGCATAGAGTTGTCAATAATTAAAAAATGAAGATTCTTGAACTTTCTTACATTTGTATCACCAGCGATTGCCATGATACTACTGAATATGCTATTGCAGACAAAATATGAAGCCAAGCAAGAAAGGGTACCATCCGTGCCTGAGATAGAAGAATGCATATGCTTAATCTGAGAAATAGATTGTCGCCAGTTGACAACATGGAATATCTAATCTAAGCACAAAACAAATTATAAAATTTCAACCAGCAAACATCGAACTGTTAAAACCCACAAAAAAAAAAAAAAAAAAAAAAAAACCGAAAAAAAAGAGACAAGAATCAAGAAGAGAAAAAAGGAGAGAACAATTTCAAAAGTAACATTACCACAAAGCTTTATTGCCATTTCACAAACTGGGATGATCTTACTGATACGATCATACTCAGATTTTTTAATAATTCCCATATCCAATGCATAATCTGTGTAGGCTTTATACTGAACAGCAGGATCAGTTAGCCCATTGCCAATGGCAAAACCCTATACGAGCATAAAGAATTTAGTCGGATAGTAGTTAAATTGATCAATTTCAAGTAATATATAGGATATTAATGGCATACCTTCAAGTTAATATGAATGCCTTCTTTAGCTTTGTTTCCGTGGTGGACTCGAGAAGCAAACGCAGGAATATAGTGCCCAGCATATGATTCCCCGGTTATATAAAAGTCATTCTTCGCAAGCTGAGGATGTTCTTCAAAGAAAGCCTGAAAATTATACAAGAGTCCAGTTAAGCGTAAAGATCTTGCTATAGATACAATATCATTTTCCCCACAAAACCGGAATGACATCAACTCCAATCGATTATGATAAATTGCAATTTAATTTTCATTTTGTTAGAAGAGCTTCATAAGTAAAGAAGCTCACCTCTAGGAAGTCATAGAGGTCATTACTAACTTCATTTTCATTGTGACGAATGTCACGTTTATCAGAAGTGTAACTAAATCCAGTCCCAATAGGTTGATCAACATAGAGAAGGTTTGATGCCTGTAAAATCACCAAAGAATGTGTTACATTTCTAGTAATAAGCCAGAAGTTTTCATAATAAACCTTTCAATAAATATACTGAAAATGAAAGGTAAACATGAATGGAAGACGACTCCATGGTCAATAATACACCTTGTTTAACATAGATATGCAATGGAGAACTTGATGTTGATGGGGAAAATTAGCTACATGCTCAACACCTTTGAATGCATTGTGTACTTGAAAATCTGAGTCTACAAATTTTGGACGGACTTTCAATTCCGTAAAAGTAAAAGTATCTTGACATTTATTTAGTAGAAAAAGTTCAAAGCTCTCCAAAGAATCAAAATTTAATCATACAAGGAACATGCCGTAATCAGATATCGGTGTAGATTGGTTCGTCATTAGCCGGCAGCCAAAAAGAAATACGTATACCATTTTCAATTAAAAAAAAAAAAAAAACTGAAGTATAAAAATGGGGAGGGGTTTGGGTAATTGACTCTGATTTATAATGATATTTAAGCAAATTAATTAAAAAAAAAAAGCAAAAAACAAATATGCATGTCAACTGGCTGTAATGCTAGACCGTGGCTACATGTCAAACCCTAAGAACAAAAGCACCCAAGATTCCATAACTAATATTCCAAACAGTGGGCCCCATAATAGTCAATGAGAAGGTGATTTATTAGGAAGAAAGATACCTTATCCCAGCCATGCTCATTCCAAACAAGAGACATGTTGTCTGCGATATTGAAGGGGCCATTTTCATAAAATATAGCCAATTCACTACTGCACCCGGGACCTCCAGTCAACCAGACAACAACAGGATCCTTCTTGCTGTTGCGCGATTCAAAGAAAAAGTAAAACATCCTACAAACAAGAACAGTGATAGCTCAGTGCAAATTGAAAAAAATAAAATAAAACAGAGATACACACTGACCAAAACTGAAACTCATACACAGCACGCAAAAAGTTTAAAAATCAAAAAAAAAAATTACACAAAGATAATTTAAACACTTAATCTACTCATTAAATGCATCCATAGTATAAGGCATCCATGTTCAAATTACCTAAAAATACATACAAACAACTCAATTTCTTAATTTAAAATAGAAAAGAAAAGTCTTGCAATTTGCTTGTCAGATTATGCACCAATAAACCACCAATTAGGGGTTATCCTTTTCGTTAAACCCTTGGATTTGTAGACCCTAAAACCCAAAAATAACATTTCGAAATTTAATATTTTGATTCTTATTGAAACAAATGTTAGCACGCCATCATTAAATTCACAAACTTTAGGGTTAATTGTTTTAAAAAAATAATAATAAGTTGAAATAAATTATAGGGTTTTTGGAAAATACTTAGCGTCGTGAGAGTTGGGAAGCTTGTAATAACCGGCATGGTGCCCCAAATCCTCGACGGAGACACCGCCACCGGAATCCGCGAACAAGTTAATCCGCTTTTCGACCATCCTCTTCCCCGTTCCGACCAACAACGGGGCAGATTCGCGGCCGTCGATTACGTTGACATCCTCCTTGGGAAACAAGTTGAGCTGCCCGATCAGCTTCTCCGCCTGTAAGGACGGGAAAGTCGAGCCGCCCAAACGACCGTCGTTTAAGAGAAATGCTGACGAGGAAAGGAAAAGAAGAGAGAGAATTACAAAGAAAAATATTTTCATTTTCTCCATTTTTGCGATGATTTAGAAATGGAAAATCATTAGTGACTTTTATAGAGCAAGAAGAACAGTACACGTGGCACAAACTAACAGTCTGCAGAATTTTAGGGTACGTTAGTTACGATTTTTTAAAAGTAATTTAACAATGGAATTCCTAATATTGGATGAAATTATAAAAAGGACATAATTTGTAATATTCTTTACGCAGTTTCCTAATCTTGAGTAATATTAAATTTTCTGACTAATATCTCTTAGTAAGTAATTTACATTTATGGATTATGGTATGGATGCCACATAAATATTTGGTAAGGGTATGTAAAAATTCCCAAAACATTAAGATTTTTTTTCGAGTGTTATGAGGTTTTCTGTTTCTTGATTTGTTCTTAGTTAAGATTTAGTTTTGAAATCTATTAAGAAAAATTTGATCAAATTAACTCTTGATTTGGTTTGGTCTTTCAAAACCTTAAATAGAAAAAGAGTATAAATAAAATTGAATCGAACGCAATTCAATTTGATTCTTATTTTAACTTGTTTTACAATATTAGACACGATTAGAATACTTTAACCAAATTCGACAATACCCACTCATAATATTTACAAACAAGAAAATACAACTTGAAAATGTGTAGTATTAATTTTAATTTGTACGTAATACTACGTAGTGTTTAAGGATTAAAGAGTTTAAAACCTATAAACTGCCTTTATTTATATATAAGTTCTTGATTTGTCATTTTTTTTCCCAAGACATTTTACTTATTATTGTTGTTTTTATTATTTAAAATAAGGCAATTACCATTCGTCCATATGTTATTATGGTAAAATCTAAAAATATATAAAATTTTTGAAAAATTTAATATATGCACAATAAATTATGAAAAATATACATTTTACACCTAAATTGTTAATTTTTCAAGTGTAAATTATTCTTTTTCATAACTAGTATTGGGTGTTAAATGTTCGTTATGATTAATTTATTTATGTAAAATATCTTATTTTTCATAGCTTATGGTAGACATATAAAAATTTTCAAAAACTTTATATTTTTCAAACTTTAGCTTAACTTTTAGGTGGGAATATGATAATTTTCCTTTAGAGTAACCTGTATAGTCCTGACCACAGTTCGGTTCCGAACCCGACTGGCGATTCGCGGTACTGCCGAAGGTTGAACCAGAATTGAACCGAACAGTGTACGGTTCGGTTCGGTTCCGATTCCCCTTCAATTCCGATTTTGAATCAGTTCCGGAATCAGATTCTATCAATTTTATATAAAATTTGTTAATTTTTTTTACTTTTATATTAAAATAATAGTATTTTAAATAATATTATCCCATATTATAACTGCAGACTAACTAAGACGTAAACAAACGACGACCCATGGCACATAAGCGCCGACGGCCTATAAATGAATATTATTTTCAAGTAATATTAGTGAACTAAATATTTTATTATATTCTTCTTTTAAAAAAAAATACAAAAGTAAAACCAAAAAATTATTTAAAAAATGATTATAAATAGTTAAAATTTTGGACTCTCTAGTTCGATTCTTGCGGTTCGGTTCACAGTTTGGTTCATCCCTCGGCTCCGGATCGATTCACGGTTCGGTTTAGAAATTTTGAAGAATCAGAACCAAACCGGTTCTTCGGCGGTTCTGGTTCGATTCGGAACCATCGAACCGTTGATCTGTTCGGTTCCGATTCTGACCCGATTCGGTTTCGGTCCGGTTTATTGTTCAGTTCAGGTCAGGGCAAAACCCGTTATCATTATAAGTATTCTTATATAATAGTTTAGTTGACTTAACTCTTACCGTTAAAAACAAAATGTAGTTTATTTAGCTTAATTTTTGTAATAAAAATAAGAAGTTACAGGTTTACATCTTATGAAATAGGTTTAATTTAGAATTTAGATAAAATGGAAGTGGAATAATGGTGGCAGAAAAGCCCGGAACCGGCCCGGGCCAAAATAAATATGTTTGTAGCATTTTTATTTGTTTGTAGTATTTAAATTGTTAATTTATCAATGAAACTTGTGATTTATTTGTAAATTGTCTTTGCAAATAGTGTGAATGTATTTTATATTTGTATTTTTTTAATTTTTTTTTAAATTCGGGCCACAAAAAAGCCCGGGCCCGAGCCCGGGCTTTTTTTTGTTGGCCGGGCTTGGGCCGGGCTTGCCAAAGCCCGGTCCTGACCCGACCCGTTGCCATGTATAAATATTATAAGAAATAGATTCAAACCTTCACTTAAAAATAAATAAATAAGAAAAACCATAGCCACCATTAAAGGATTTCCCATTATCACCCATTAAGGCTTTAACCGGCGAGCAGAAAGGCAGGGACTTATATGAAAATCTTACAAATGTTTATATTTATATTTTTGTCAAATGTCAGGGATCATGTTGTTATTGGGGTTGTTCATTCTCGAGGCGTGACTCGTGAGGTGTAGCGTGGTTGTTGCTTTGGCGTGGAGGAGGGAAGAAAGGAGATATTTACGGATAAATGCATTGGGGGTGGGCTGATTACGTGTAAAGCAGTGTATCATTAAGAAGTGTGCAACGCCACATGATGAAAGGTGGTTGATGGCGTGAGGTTTTATGGGTCCCTGAACATTTGTAAGAGTATAAAATAATTTATAAATTATGAAATAAATCCTTAAATATAAACTAATGTTTATACTAACATAGAAAAATAATATAGTGTCCGTGTAATTTAATTTTATAAAAATATAAATTAATATAAATTATGTATTTAGAATAACATTTAAACAATAATATGTACATGAATTTATAAATTTATCAAGCAGTATTTTAGTGTTAGGTAAGGGCTCAATCTTAGTACACAAGATAAAGTGATAGTTGTAGTGTAAGCCCTTACTGCAGCCCATTTAACAACAAAGTTGTTGCGTATGAAGACGACATAAGAGAAAGTTCACAAGGTCGGTTGAGCTTCTGCCACACGAAATAGAAAAATGAACCTTTTGGACAACGGCTTTTTAATTCCTTGTCCACACCACCCACAAATTTCTTGATGGTTCCTTTTTTTTTTTTTTTTTTTTGAATTTCCAACTCCATTCTCAATCTAATAATGAGATAGATGTTTCGTCTTGCGTTCATTAAATATGATTGACTGGTATTTTATAAATATATGAAACTTTTTTTATAAATTGGTTTTTAAGAATGAATTTTATTCATGGGTTTGTAATAAATAATATAAGAGCCAACACTATGTCTTCAAATTGCAATCATGTGGCATAAGGGATGACGTCGGTATTACAATATTCAACAAGGACTAATTGGACTAATGCAAAAGCCAACCTATATGGTTGAGTTGCTCGATTCATAACTCGTGCATCACATTTTCTTACATGAATCTTTTACATAAATTATATATAATCATTTTGATGAACACTAAAAAATGAACATGTTGACGGTGGATTTTGGTCTCAGGGCAATATCGGAATATCACTCCCGAGACAATCCTCCCTCAATAGTGAATTTGTTTGGTTATGGGGGACCAAAGGCAAACTTAGCAGAAAAACAGATAAATACACCAATCAACAAGGAGATTTAACGTGGTTCGGTGGATTTGGATCCGACCTACGTCCACGGGCACAAACAAGATGATACTTTTATTATTCAAAATGCACTTCTCAGACCGTTCTTTGTGTTTTACAAGTTAGAGCTTGGTGATTCTGATCTCAACTCTACATTGCTCTCAACTTGTTCCTCTTATTCTCTCTTTTTGTTCTCCCCTTTCTCTTCACGCTACCCTCCTATTTATAATGGTGAAGAAATCATATTCCTATTTGTACAAGAATTTCCTAGTTGAAACTATTCCTTTTTCCCATAAGGATTCCTAGTCAAAACTATTCCCTTTTTCCATAAGGATTCCTAATCAAAACTACATTTACTTTCTTTTATCCTATTAGGATATTAACTCACCAGTTTTCCTTATGAAAATAGGATAACTTGTCATCTTATCCACAATGATAGGGTGTTATCTTCTGGAGCACGCCTCACTATATGGTCGGTCTTCATGAGGTCGGTCACAATAGTTTTTTGTACTGAGAGTGCTGCTGTCGACCTGATAATTGCCCGGTCATCCAATCTTTAAGTGGTCGGGTTAACGATCTTAAGTGCTCGGCCCCTGAATCATGTGGTCGGGTCGGTATTAATGATCCGGACCAATAAGGGAATTACCCTTTTACCCCTGTCGTGCTGCTTAAATGACATAGTGCCCGGAAAACACCATCAACATCTGTCCCCTAGTTCTCGGTTCCAACGAGTATACAAGTTGGTGCCGGGAACTATAAAAAGATGGTGTGCTGATCGCCTTGCTGGTGGTCGCTCCAGAAATCACAGAGAAAAACGCATTGGCTGCAAATCTGGTCATTCCTGCCACCTTCATGTGCTCAGTCAACGAGGATCCCGATATCTAACCCGTGGAGAAAATGTTTTGCCCTTATGCTGATGACGATCGACTCGGTGGGACGTAACCCGATCCCGAGCTGAGAAGAACATTTGGCTCTGGGGGAATGTTACCTCCCCAGACCAATAGAGGGCCGACCATGGGGAGATGCTTCGATCCCATGCCGATGATTAAGTCTCTCGGTGGGACGTATCCCGACCCCGAGCTGAAGAAAGACTTGGCTCTGGGGGAATGTTACATCCCCAGTCCAAAGAAGCCGACTCGGTGGGACGTAACCCGACCCCGAGCTAAAAGAAAGACTTGGCTCTGGGGGAATATTACATCCCCAGTCCAAAGAAGCCGACTCGGTGGGACGTAACCCGACCCCGAGTTGAAAGAACATTTGGCTCTGGGGGAATGTCACATCCCCAGACCAAAGAAGCCGACTCGGTGGGACGTAACCCGACCCCGAGCTAAAAGAAAGAGTTGGCTCTGGGGGAATGTTACATCCCCAGTCCAAAGAAACCGACTCGGTGGGACATAACCCGACCCCGAGCTGAAAGAAAGACTTGGCTCTGGGGGAATATTACATCCCCAGTCCAAAGAAGCCGACTCGGTGGGACGTAACCCGACTCCGAGCTGAATAGAAAGACTTGGCTCTAGGGGAATATTACATCCCCAGTCCAAAGAAGCAGACTCGGTGGGACGTAACCCGACCCCGAGCTGAGAAAGACTTGGCTCTGGGGGAATGTTACATCCCCAGTCCAAAGAAGCCGACTCGGTGGGACGTAACCCGACCCCGAGCTGAATAGAAAGACTTGGCTCTGGGGGAATATTACATCCTCAGTCCAAAGAAGGCCGACTCGGTGGGACGTAACCCGACCCCGAGCTGATAGAAAGACTTGGCTCTGGGGGAATATTACATCCCCAGTCCAAAGAAGCCGACTCGGTGGGACGTAACCCGACCCCGAGCTGAATAAACCATAAGGCCTCGATGGAATAAAATCCAGATCCGAGCCGATTAACCAAGGGGTCTCGGCGGAACGAAATCCAGCCCCGAGCCGAATAAACAAGTGGCCTCGGCGGAACGAAATCCAGCCCCGAGCCGAATAAACAAGTGGCCTCGGCGGAACGAAATCCAGCCCCGAGCCGAATAACCAAGCGGCCTCGGCGGAACAAAATCCAGCCCCGAGCCGAATAAACATCGGCCTCGGCGGTACAAGAGCAGACCCGAGCTAGGAAGAAACATCGATCTCGGCGGTACAAGAGCAGACCCGAGTCGGAAAGAAACATCGGTCTCGGCGGTACAAGAGCAGACCCGAGCCGGAAATAAACATTGGTCTCGACGGTACAAGAGCAAACCCGAGCCAGGAAGAAACATCGATCTCGGCGGTACAAGAGCAGACCCGAGCCGGAAAGAGACAATCGGTCTCGGCGGTACAAGAGCAGACCCGAGCCGTAAAACATATATCAACAAAACGAACTCGGCGGTACAAGAGCAGACCTGAGCCGGAAAAAGGCATCGGTCTCGGCGGTACAAGAGCAGACCCGAGCCGTAAAATATATATCAACAAAACGAACTCGGCGGTACAAGAGCAGACCCGAGCCGTAAAACAAATATCAAAACTATTGTGTGGACCACAACAAACAAGCATAAATAAATGTCAGCCTAACAGAAGAGGTCTTACTCACATTTTGGGATCCGTTGTCTTTCTTGCAACTCTACAAAGGTCACTACAAGTAAGACTCTTCTTAATACATCCTCTCTGCATCTCAGCATCCATGCATCCGACCGGATGACTTCCGCTATCAACTTTGGTCGACCTCAAAAACAGAATGGTCTATGTACTCACTAAGATAGCCTTCTTTCACCAAGTCTTCCACCTGCTCCGCAGGTCTCTGCACCCATTCGTGGCATGTCCCCTTACGTTATGGTAGATATAGTAAGCCCTACTATTTCCCTCCTCAATCGGGAACCTTCTCAAATTAGGCTCGGCCACAGACATTTGTCCTGGATTTCCCGAACTATCTGGGTAATAGGTTTGTTCAGGGGGGTGTATATTGTCCTTCCCGCGACACGGTTGACTTGGACAGGTGACTTGAATCTCTTGAACATCACTACTCGGAGGTGTCGGTCTGAGTTTCTTTTGCTCTGGGACCGATCTCCTCAATTTCTGATCGAAACCCACTGATTGTCTGACCTGAGTATCTTAGCCTTTCGGGTGTCTACTCCCCGGACAATCTTTTTCTCCTCCTCTCTATTAAGATAAACTTCCTGGCCAACTCCAGGGCAGTGGCATAATCCGATACGTCTTGAATCCTCAGGTGAGTCCACAACTTCCCGACCTTCAGACCTCCCTTGAGACTTTCTAGCGCTTCCGATGACTCGTACGCTCCGACCTCGAGCACCAAATTGTGGTACCTTTCAATAAAATTCCTCAGGGGCTCATCATCCCTCTGCTTCATCAGTCTCAATTCTCCCACCATTTTTCTTTGGGACGCATGCCCCTTTGAAGTGTCGTATGAATGACTTCCTCAGTTGTGCGAAGTTGCTGATGCTCTTGGGGCTAGGCTTCTATACCATAGAATGGCCGGTCCGGCCAGAGTTAGGGGGAACACTTTGCAGATGGCGTCCCCTGTTACCCCTTGCACCTCCATTAGTAGGACGAAACCTTCAATGTGGGTTTTGGGATCGGTATGGCCTTGTATGGTGTCATGGTCGGCATGCTGAATCTTTTTGGGAATTTTGCCGACCTTATTTCTTCTGTGAAGGGAGATTCAACCTCGTCATCCCGAGCATCTGATGTATCAGTTTTGGGTTTACTCCCCACTTGGCCATTTCTTTTCTTAACCAAGACTTTATGCTGCTATCTTTGGTTCCATTCCGCCTCTTGCGGTCTCCTTTCTTTCTGTTATCCCGGGGTGGTGCTTCTCGTGGCCGGTATCTTCTCGTACTTCTTCTCATATTCTTTTCCTTTCGCGGGTGTTGCGAAGGCTATCATAGGAGGGGTCTGGTGACGATTTGTCACTCTCTTCCTCCCATGTGTCCTCGGTCTGGGAATCTCCCTAAACCACTACAGATCTTACCCTGTAAGGATCCCTCCTCCGGGGGCTTGTCGTCCTCACTTATATCGACAATTCTTTTTCCTTCTGCTATGTCGTTCCTTCGTCGGCTAGTCCCGGCTTCGAATTTTCCATTGTGTGCTCCTTCTATCCTTTCCAACCGTCTACTATGGTTTTTAGCAGAGTTTGGCTTTCCTCCCTTTCTTTCCTAAGGTTTTCCTCAATCTTCTCCATCCAATCTGTAGCCGAGCTCCCTGATGGTTGGTGGTTTCCGTCTTCCGCCATTGTCTCACTACGCGAGTTGCTTTTTGTTGAGTTCCCCACAGACGGCGCCAACTGTTGGACGGCGGTTTTGGTCTCAGGGTAATATTGGAATATCACTCCCGAGAAATCCTCCCTCAATAGTGAATTCGTTTGGTTATGGGGGACCAAAGGCAAACTTAGCGAAAAACAGATAAACACCACCAATCAACAACGAGATTTAACGTGGTTCGGTGGATTTGGATCCGACCTACGTCCACGGACACAAACGGGATGGTACTTTTTATTACTGAAATATGCTTCTCGGATCTCTTTTGTGTTTACAAGTCAGAGCTTGATGATTCTGATGCCCACTTTTTACCTTCAACTTGTTACCCCTTTTACCTATGCTCTACCCTCCTATTTATAATAGTGTAGAAATCATATTCCTATTTGTACAAGAATTTCCTAGTTGAAACTATTCCTTTTTCCCATAAGGATTCCTAGTCAAAACTATTCCCTTTTCCATAAGGATTCCTAATCAAAACTACATTTACTTTCTTTTATCCTATTAGGATATTAACTCACCAGTTTTCCTTATGAAAATAGGATAACTTGTCATCTTATCCACAATGATAGGGTGTTATCTTCTGGAGCACGCCTCGCTATATGGTCGGTCTTTATGAGGTCGGTCACAATAGTTTTTTGTACTGAGAGTACTGCTGTCGACCTGATAATTGTCCGGTCATCCAATCTTTAAGTGGTCGGGTTAACGATCTTAAGTGCTCGGCCCCTGAATCATGTGGTCGGGTCGGTATTAATGATCCGGACCAATAAGGGAATTACCCTTTTACCCCTGTCGTGCTGCTTAAATGACATAGTGCCAGGAAAACACCATCAACAGAACATTTAATAAAATTTTTTTTTTTTTATCATTTTACAGTTATAAATTCATTAATCCCATTAATTTGGCACTTTTTGTGAATAATAATTAGTTTTGTGATTTATCTATTTTTATTGTGTTTTTATGTCTTATATAGGTGAAATAATATTTTGGATGCATAACTACCAAAATGGACGTGACATTTGGATTTTAGAGGCTAGAAACTTAAAATGACATTCTAACATTGTACAATTTTTGAAATTCCAACTTTCCACAATTTTCGTATTTTGGCCATAAGGTTTTATTCTGATATCAGATTGAGGCAATTTCAATTTCAGATGAAAGAATACTCAAATATCTACAACTTTGTTTTTACAAGACTTTTTAGATTTGAGATTTTCAAATTCGAAATTGATAAATAAGCCAACTTATGTTGCATGTAATTTTAATTATTAGAAAATAATAAATAAATAAATAAATAAAAGTTTAAATATCACAATTGGATTGTGACAAATGTTTGCAAAATAATCAACAAAAAATAAAAAATAAAAGTCAAAAAAGGAAAAAAAAGGGAAAAGAATAAAAAATATAAATAAAAAATTAGTAAAAATTTCTTTAATTATATTTGATTTGCAAAGTTGTAAATCATAAAGGAGGGATGAGCACCTCTACTATAAATATAGGTGTTCACATATTATTTTCTTTATACTTCTTTCATTTTCTCTTTTGAAGAATTGTAGGAACTGATTTTCTTGTGCGGCGGAAACATGTTAGGCACCGAGATCGATCTTTAATAATTTTATGCTCTCCCCCCCTTGTTGACCAAATATGAACAACACTTTATGTCACTGTTTTGAGCAATTTTTGAAGATTTTATTGACACACTCATAAATTTTATCTTTACTCCCAAGTATAAGAGTGTCGAAGTAATAAAATAATCTAATAAGTCCGAGGTCGATCCACATGGAATAGATTTAGTAAAATAAAATAACAATTCGAGTAAAAATAAAAAGGCTGGATTGATTGAATTGACGAACAATTTTTATATTAGAATGTATCAATAAATTAAAATGATGAGGTATAGGAGATTCACTCTTAATATTTCAAATATAAAATAAATCTTATTTTTTATAATATATAAATTGTCATTATTACCCAGTTAATTTGCTTCAGGAATTAATTATGCCAAAATATATAAAACCAACCATATAGGTAGTGACAACATTTATCTATAACAAGTACGGTTAGGTACTTAATTATGCAAAATATATAAAGCCAGTCATAAAGATGGTAACAAAATTTGTCAATAATTAATATAGATTTAAATATCAGTCTTCATATTACAATTCATATATTATAATATAAGTAAGATTAATCTATATTCTCATATTAAGAGTTTCACCATTTACCCCAGAGAATAAAATTAGCTACTCATGCTTTGAATTTAAAAAAAAAAAAAACTCATAATTTTATTAATAAAAGAAAAAAGAGATTAAAAGAAAAATAAAACACACAATACACTTCTTCAAAATTCTTCAAGAGAGAAAATGAAAGAAGCATCAGGAAAATGAGAGGTGAACACCTCTATTTACAGTAGAAGTCTTCATCCCTCAATTATGAATTATAATTTTCCAAATCAAATACAAACAATAAAGTTTTACTAATTTATTTTTTTTATTTTTCATTTTTTTGACTTTTTTTATTTTTGTTCATCATTTTACAAATATTTGTCACAATCCACCTAAAGGGGATTATGATATTTCAACTTTTATTATTTTATTATTTTTTATTTTGTTTTCTAATAATAAGACTTACATGCAACACTTATTGGATTGTTCACCAATTTCGACCTTGAAAACCTTAGGACTAAGAAATCTTATAAGGAGCTATAATGTAGATACTTGAGTCTTCTTTCATATGGAACTGAAATTGCCTCAATCCGATATCGGAGAAAAAGGTTATGGCAAAAATTTGAAAATTATGTAAAGTTGAAACTTCGGAAATTGTACACTGTCAGAACGCCCTTTCAAGTTTCTGGCCTCCAAAATCCAAATGTCGCGTCCATTTTTCTAATTATGCATCCAATGTATTATTTCATATACATAAGAAATAAAAATCATAATAAAAATATATAAAACATAAATTTAATTATTATTTCACAAATGTGATAAATTAAGGAGACTAATGAAACCACAAGTGTAAAATAATTAATTTTCCTTTTAATAAATGTATATTTTTTAATAACACCTGGTAATCTCGATGACTTGTATGTTACCAGAGGCCGAAGGCTATTACGTTATCAGAGGCATGATACATGATGAAAATCATGTTCAAGCATGTATATGTTCATCAAGGACATTTTTGACATTCGGTAAATTTCTTGCAGTTCCGATGCAGAATTTAGCTTACGTTCCAATCCGAACAGCCTTTAGTATTTGGGGTGTAACATTTTCATACGATCTCTGATTTTTATGAACTTTATATCATCAGAATGTTAAGACCAAGACCTACAACTTTTGTGTTGGCAATGTTTCCAAATTCGAATAAAACATAAGTAAAAAATCGAGATTTCCGTGACATCTATAGTAATTTCGAGAATGACCTAGATTTGGGTGATGTGGCATCTGTTGGACAATTATGACCCACAGCGTCACTATTTGTACAGATCATGGTGTTGTTGTACAATTAACTATGTGACAAAGGAGATTGCACTCTTATCATTTGTGATTAGATCACCAAGATGTATAAATGATAGGAGGTCCTTATGATTTGTTCCTGGATTGAGAATGATATGAGACAGTATCAGTCCACGAAGGATAAATCATTAAATATCCCTAGTCATAGTATTATTGAGATTGGACATCGATAAATGCGTAAAAGACTAGTATTACACTTGTGCGCGTTGTGAGGGCACAACGGCATAGTTCTCATATATTTGGGTATATGATACTCATACAAGTGTAATAGGAGGTTGTGTTTTACCGATGGTACGGGAAACAACTTCGCTCTGGATAGACCCCCTCGGAATTCCATTGGTAGTATGACTATGTGTCTATGGAAGTCCGAAATCAAGGTAGGTGTATTTGGTCTTAACCTGATAGTTGCACCGCTAATACTTACGACAATCAATATACTTTGGTTTTGGTCGTCCAGGGCTTTAACCGGGTTATGTGTACGCCAATGTTGGGTATATTGAGAATCGTAGTGTGTTGGGTGTGATGTCAAGACGGAAGTATCACTCCAGTTATAGTGGAGATGATGTCACATAGGATACGAGACTGGTGCTCTTATATGCTGCAGCTATCGGGATATTATGACTAGGTCATGTATATCCGATTATAGAGACTAGTTACCAGACATCCGACATGTGTTTCGTACGGGGCAGACACAATTCCAGCCCCAGGCCTAGCACATGACATCGATACTGGATCGTAATACACAATACTACGTATACTACGCCTGGTATAGATTGCTTATTCCTGTAAGCATGTTTCTGGAGAATTGGGTAGGCATGGCGTTTTGCTAGAAGCCAACATTGTCTTGTAAATCGGTAAAAACGTAGTACTAGGTACTTACGTGTTCGGATAGTCCGACGACCCGATTTACTGCCAATATATCCGGGGATCTCATGGGTCGCTTCCCGAAGATTCACCGATGACGTATGACTCACACTTTAATTAATCTGGGATTAATTGGATGAGAGAGAGAATTAATCTGGGATTAATTGCAGAGATATTTTATCTGGGATAAAATATCAATAAAAGAGAGAAAATGATTAATTTGGAATTAATCGATAAATTAATATATTCGATATATTAAATGAAATTGGATTTCGACGCGGAATTAAAATTAGATTTTAATTCGGGCGAACGAGTTAATTTAGAATTAATTCTTTAGCGACATGAATAGTGATTTCGCTAGGCATAATCATTTAATTACGTCGCAACGGAAAATTAGTTAATTTGGAATTAGCGAACCCGAGCCTGGGATTATTTGCGAGCGCATTCGCATTTCGAATTCGAGTGCGGCACGCAAGTCAAATCAAGCGTCAAATCGCTAGTCGCATCAAGCGTAAAATCATTAGTCACTTTGAGTGATGTGACAACTTGTCACTTGATTGATTGAGTGATGTGACTTGATGGAAGTGGTTGGAAAGCTTTTTGAAAGCTTGATTGACATTTAATATATTTTAAATGTTTGGTATTTGTTTTGTTTTTTGGAAATCAATTAATTGATTTTGTAAAATTAAAAAAGTGTATTAGATACACACTTTTGCCACCAACACACATAACACTCTCTCTCTTTCTTCTTCATCTCTCTCACACGCCCATTTGGGCATTTCTTGTTATGTTTTTTGGGCAAAACCGTGAGCAAGGAAGGGAAGCAAAGTCATGATTTTGTTGCAAAATCAAGAGTGCTAGCACACTACGAAGTCATGCGAAGGTGATAGGGAAGTCCACCCATGAGCTTGGAATACCATTCGAAATCTTGGAGCTTGATGAAGGACATCAATGGCCGAATCTTGGAGAGGGAAAGCAGCTCACTGCCGAGCACTCTAGGAGGGAGAATAAGAATTTTTGTTGTCCACCGCGTCGCTCAACCGATCGATGTGAGTATTCCGCAATTCCTCGATTGTATTCACTTGTATTTTCATTTCTTGAAATGATCTTGGGATGCTTAGAGAATTCCAACAATGGTATCTATGAGCAAGGTTGAGCATGAAAATGATTTAGGGTTAAAATTGGGTAAATTGTATTTGAACATGATTTAATGAAATTGGATGATTTAGTATGCTTAAATGTAGTTTAATTGAAGATTGATTGGATCAATTTCATGAAATTTTGTTTGGAACAAATTTGCCCAAATTTTATGGCTTGGCCGAAAATTACATAACCCTAAAGTCTTGGATTTTTTGATTTTTTGATCATTGGATGTGTTGAAAATCAATTGGGAATGTTGATTTAATGTTGAATTGAATTTAATTGGATTGGATTCGAATCGGACACAAAATCCCCTATATTGCCGAGACTAAAAGAGCATGTAATTGGGTTTGATTTTTGATAAAATGTGTTGGACATGTTTTGTTGTTAAAGAGCATAATTAATTGTGTAAATTGATGTTTTAGAAATGTTAATTTGGGTGATTAATTATGGCATTGCACTTAGGTTAATTAAATTGTGAAATTGGATTTTTGTAATTTAGTTAATTGGGTTTAAATTGGATTTGGGCTTGAAAAGTTGTAAATGGGCTAATTGGACTTGGTTGTACCAAGATGGGTTTAGGCTAAATTGGTTGGATCCAATTGGGCCCAAAACCGCTTGCATAAAGCCCAAATGCGACTAATAGACCTTAATTATTTAATTGGGCCTAAATTGATTTCAAGGCTTATGGGGTTACTTCTTGATTGGGCTTTGGTTATTGGGTTTGACCCAAGTTGACCAAAAGCCCAAGCCTTAAAGAAATTAATTAAAAGCCCATTGGACTTTAATTAAATAAACGTTGGACGTTAATCGGGCTTTGAGACCCGTAACGATTAAATTTGGAATTTAAGTCGTAAATGTTTATTAATAAAGTGTAATATCTAATTTGGAATTAAACGGCGAATTAACATTAAATACAAATTGAATTGGATTTAATTTTGTAGTTTAATTTAATTCATGAATACGTACTTTGAGTACTTATTCGCAAAACGAGTTTGACTCGCGCAAAATCAAATCGTTGTTTGAACATTGGATGGTCATTAATTATCAGATTAATTAATTTGATTAGATTGATTGATAACATGCTTGTGTGAATACATGGTTGCGATGCATGAATAATGTATATCAGATGGATATTAGATGGGTGGGGCAATTTTAGAAATTATTGTAATAAATTTGGAATTTATTAATTGGACCTGCGTGTCCAGCCTTATTACCTCCTTACTCTTTGTATTCTCTTCTCACCTATTCCCCTCAATGTAAATGAGGTTTATTTAGAAGTGTAGTGTAACAGGTAGAAGTAAATACTTGTGCTAGCGAGAGAGAGGAAATTGAGAGATTTGATCTAGGATCAATGTGTTAAGTATCCATCCGCATATCATTATTATTTTATTATACGCGCTTTATTATGTATTTAGAATGCATGTTTAAGGGTGTATGATGATGAGACCTTAACAAAGATAATAAATTGGTTGCCAATTTGCACGCGAAAAACCCTCACAAAATATTAAGCGTTTTTCCTTCCATTGAGTGATTCTTACTCAAGATCCGAGACTGGCATTGGTTTGTTGGCCAAAGTCAAGACCTTTGTCTGTCGAGGATGTGTTTGAATCACGAGAGCTTTGTTCCATATTAGTGTCTTGTCCAAGTTGTGGTTTGTTGGCCAAAGTCAAGACCACTTCTTGTCCATCGACATTGATTACGAAGCTTTCCATGGTCAATGAGTCACGCTTAACTGAGGTCACTAAGTTTGTTGTGCCATAGCCAAGGCTTAGTTGATTCAGAGGAAAAAGGTTAGGCAATTTATTGGATATATTGGCATATATAAGATATATGTTTCGGACTTGGATGTCCCCCTACTGGATCTAGGAATTGGATTGGATCCAATTGATCTTAGAGATCTACCTAGTTAATTATCATACAATTTGTTGGCCAAAGTCAAGATCGTGTGATATTTAACGGGATCCTAGCCCACTAGGAAACACAGTTTCCCGAGTACTCGACAGAGGGTTAGAGGCTCGCCGAAAAATAGTGGGAGGCAAGAATTGAATTTGCAATATTCATTTAATTACTTGCCATACGCGCTCAAACAAATATCATTCGTCAAATAAATTAAATGTTAGTTGGACTAATATTTAAAACGTTGTTTTAAATAAAACAGTTGGACTGTATTCAAACAATTAAATTATAATTGATTAAATAGTTGGACTATAGTAATCATTATAATAAATAGTACCTAAATCGTTGATTAAATAGTTGGACTATTAAAATCAAGAAAATTGAAAGATTGACATTTAAAACATAATCCTAGGGAAAATGTATTTAAATGGTTTAATTTTCAAATTGGGAATAAAATTTCAGGATGGTCCTGGAAACTAATAAGTTACTTTATTTGATAAAATAACATATTAGGCCTAAAGCCCGGAGTTAAGCAAATAGTAGAGCATGATCTTTGGAAGATTCATGTGATGATAACTTTAATGCTTAATCCATTAAGCTTGTCGCAGTAGACTCCTTAATTTCGAAATCAGAACTAAGGATTAGATCCTTAAAGTATGATGAAGAAATTGAAGGATCTTCATAAATCTATACTTAGATTTTAGAAGTACTAAATTGCAATACATAACTCTTGGAGAGTTAATGACTATTCTCAAGCAGACAAAGTCAAAATTTGCAATATGGCAAGTAGCGACAGTCGCACCTTACTTCGATATTCTAGAAGGCCAAGGCTTGGCCAAAGGTTTCTGGAATATGGAAAAGGGCAAAGGCAAAATCATTATAATCTTCTGGGAAGATAAATGACATATCCCAAAATGTCTGCCTAAAATTGTGGCAAACGGGATCGCGGAAGCGTGACTGCCGTTTGGACAAGGCAGACATGAAGGAATTGAAGACGGGGCAAGGCTCTGACTTCAAATATGTTTGTCATAAATATGTAAAATACTAGTATTAAAATTAGATTTTAAATACTTAGTGTGATACATAAATATGTATTGATGTTCAGAAACTGTTATGAGCAGGATACTGATATCTATTGAGATTAATCTGTGAATTGGAAACGGGACGAAAGTCACTGTTTTAACCGTAGATACCTAAGTTTAGGAACTACCCTCGGGTACGTACTTAAATTAGGAAACTGTTATAATATAACTAGTTTGACTAGAAACATTATCTCTATATCAGTATTTATCCGTTACAGATATACCTTTATATTCTAGAACACTAAAGTGTTTCATTATATAAAGATGATATTGAGATAAACACATTAGATGTGAATAACAGAATTTATATTTTGAATATAAATAAATCTCAAACGTACAACATGACAAACAAATAGCTCAAACTGATTTGATCAGGATAAACATATTGTGGCATTGTTGTCTGGGACACAATCAAACAAGAATCGTATATCCACACTTTCGAAGAGTGGGTACTAGGACTAATTTGATTCCATTCAAATAAAGTCTACGAATCTAGTTTATTGGGCAAAATGCCTAAAACACATTTACTCGGTAAACGTGCAATGCCACCGATCTGTTAACCCTAGTTCATAGTGAAGCAAGTGGCCCATGTCTAGCTAGGCTAGAAGTGGATATGAATATTTCGTGACCTTTACGGATGTGGCATCGCGTTATGGTTATGTGTTTCTTATGAAACACAAATCGGAAACTTTTAACGTTTCGACACGAAATAGACAAACAAATCGGCTAAAGTATTAAACCATCATAGTTAGACTATGATGAAACTACTTAAGCAATAAGTTTCTAATATACTTGAAAGAGTATAATATTCTTTCAAATGAGGACTCCTCCCAGAACACGTCAATTTGACGTTGTGTCTGAACATGATAAACCGAATTTTGTTGGACATGGTAAGGTTAATCATGAGTCGCTCTGAGCTACCATTTCCTTCAACGGATATACTTTAAATAGTGCAGAACTTATTTAGAATAAGGTTCCATAAAATCTGTTTGACAGATCTCATATTAGATATGAACAGGAAAGAAACTAGGTTTCTCATTCCTGAATATTTGGGATGCTAGGCATATGTTTGGATGATACCAAACTAAAACCCAAATTGGATAAGTGCCAATTGTAGGTTATCCTAGGGATACCAAAGTATAGTACTTATACATCTCACAAGAGAACAATTTAATTGTTGCTCACCATGCGGTTTTCCTAAGAGGAATACCTATATGCAGTGGTAAGTGGGAGGATAGTAAAACTCGATGAAAATCGGAGTAATACTGTTCAAGGCACCCATTCCTTATTGGAACACAAATAGTTCATCAAGGATGAAACTATACCAATAATCTTCGAATACACAAGAACCGCGTAAGTCGGAGAGAATCAGAAAACAACCTGGGGTATGAGTTTCTGATCTCACCTCATAAAGATGTCAATCTTATTGAGGAACACCAACTGACTATGTATGAGGAAGTGATACAAGGTATCGACTCCCTAATTATGGCAAAGTGCCATGACGTCCAAAATGGATTCCATGTATATCAACTATGTTTAGACACTAGTTGATGTACCACAAGGCATTGTACCTATTGGTACTATATAAATCTTCAAGGAAGACATACATGGAAGGCAACAAACCAACGTATAAAGCTAGGCTTTTGGCGGAAAGGTATCGTTATCAACATTGTGTTGATTACAACGAAGCCTTTTACCTGTTGCCACGGTAAATCCATTTGGATAATGCTTACTGACGCTGCATGTTTCATTTATGAAATATGACAGTTGAACGGGGAAATCGCTTTCTTTAAACGGAAACCTTTTGGAGGATGTTTACAACATCTTGACGGTTTTGTCCTACCAAAACTAGCAAACAAGGTTTGCAGGTTATTTGATCCATGTTTGGATTGAAGCAAGCATTGTGTTCTTGAAATTATTGTTTTGATGTAATCATAATAGTTTATGATTTAATTCAAAACGAAATGATTCTTGTGTATATAAGAGGGTTAGTGGGGGCGCACTGACAATAATGTCCTAAATAATGATAATATGTCATTTCTTGGAAATGATAATCCCATAATACAATCGGTGAAAGCTTGGCTTTCATGATAACTCTTCGAGAACTCGTACATTGAAAAATGTACGCGACCTGGTGTCTCATACGCTTTGAGCATATGAATTCACAAATAGGGCAATCCAAGTGATAGTCACTGGATTGATATTAAGAACATCCGTTAGTTTCTTAGAGAACTAAGGATGCTGTCTTTTATTATGGAGATGGAAAACTTGAAGTGACTGGGATCACTACTGCAAGTTTCCTAAACCGATAAAAATGACTATAAGTCGCAAAACGGTACTATAAAGTTTGAATAACGGAACAGTGAGCTGGAAATCTCCAAGCAAGATACTGTTACCGAATAAACAACAAATATGGGTTATTGCTGTAGCTGAGGCAGCAATAGAAGCCATTTGGGTCGATACAAATCTAATTGATTAGATATAGTTCTTTTAGCAGCTGAGCTAGGCTTCAGCACAGGCTAAAGAATTAATGGTCTCATCAACGATCCAGATATATACTTCGATATTCATCTGATTCGTTCGGATCATACATCGTGGCGATGTGATGATCATATAAATCGCATCAGATGATAATCAAGCAAATCCGCTGACGAAAGCCTTTTCTCAGCAGTTTGAGTGAACCGTACATAGTTCGGGTGTAAGACACTCAAGTGACTGGCTATAGGCCAAGTGGGAGATTGTTGGACAATTATGACCATAGCGGCACTATTTGTACAGATCATGGTGTTGTTGTACAAATTAACTATGTGACAAAGGAGATTGCTCTCTTATCATTTGTGATTAGATCACCAAGATGTATAAATGATATGAGGTCCTTATGATTTGTTCCTGGATTGAGAATGATATGAGACAGTATCAGTCCACGAAGGATAAATCATTAAATATCCATAGTTAGAGTATTATCGAGATTGGACATCGATAAATGCGTAAAAGACTAGTATTACACTTGTGCGCGTTGTGAGGGCACAACGACATAGTTCTCATATATTTGGATATATGATACTCATGCAAGTGTAATAAGAGGTTGTGTTTTACCGATGGTACGGGAAACATCTTCGCTCTGGATAGACCCCATCGAAATTCCATTGGTAGTATGACTATGTGTCTATGGAAGTCCGAAATTAGGGTAGGTGTATTTGGTCTTAACCTGAGACTTGTACCGTTAATACTTACGACAATCAATATACTTTGGTTTTGGTCGTCCATGGCTTTAATCGGGTTCTGTGTACGCCTCTGTTGGGTATATTGAGAATCGTAGTGTGTTGGGTGTGATGTCAAGACAGAAGTATCACTCCAGTCATAGTGGAGATGATGTCACGTAGGATACGGGACTGGTGCTCTGATATATTGCAGCTATCGGGATATTATGACTAGGTCATATATATCCGATTATAGAGACTAGTTACCAGACATCCGACATGTGCTTCGTACGGGGCAGACACAATTCCAGCCCCAGGCCTAGCACGTGACATCCGATACTGGATCGTAATACGTAATACTACGTATACTACGCCTGATATAGATCGCTTATTCCTGTAAGCATGTTTCTGGAGAATTGGGTAGGCATGGCGCTTTGCTAGAAGCCAACCTTGTCTTGTAAGTCGGTAAAAATGTAGTACTAGGTACTTACGTGTTCGGATAGTCCGATGACCTGATTTACTGCCAACATATCCAAGGATCTCATGGGGTCGCTTCCCGAAGATTCACGATGACGTATGACTCGCACTTTAATTAATCTGGGATTAATTGGATGAGAGAGAGAATTAATCTGGGATTAATTACGGAGATATTTTATCTGGGATAAAATATAAATAAAAGTGAGAGAACGATTAATTTGAAATTAATCGATAAATTAATTGTACAGGCCAAATTTGGACCCAAAGGTAAAATCGTCTTTTTGTCTTAAACCCAACTGTATGCAAGGCCTAACAGTATGCAAGACCCAAAATTATTGGACTCTAATTAGACCAATAGCTTCAAGACAATTCTTTCTCATTATATACCAACTGCTTCCCTTTTTTTCCTAACACCAAGCATATTCCCACGTGCTATGATCTTTCATCAAATACATGAGCACGTTGTGGGACTCATGCCAACTAATGAAGTTATCTTTCTTTACCTATAAAATGGCAACACAATTCACGGAATAGGGAGGGGTGAGAGCTCTAAAACTTGAGCTCCTAAAGCTTCATACTTCCTAAACACTTTCCTCCGCCCTCACGGCCACCCCAAAAGAAGGTTAAGGTAATAGCAAACATTGCTTTCACATTTTACTTATTTACTACTCATTTCATACGACTGACTTGAGCGTCGGAGTGCCCCCGGCACCCACCATACCGGTGGGCAGTCTACTCCCGCTCATTCTACTTTTGTCTTGCAGGATCGCTAATGCCCCCAACCTACAAATTCTGATTGTGGACCTCGGCCGAAAACCAGCGTCCATAATTTGGCGCCCACCGTGGGGCCTTAGCGATTCATAGCAAGCAAAGATCACTCAGTCTACAATCCTTACAAACATAACTATCCATAGCTTCGAGCAACAAACAAATGCCAGACCCTGTGGTGGCACAATTAGCTACTCTACAAAACAGTTACGATCAATGGTAGATGAAAATTGAGCCATGTAAAACTCCAGTACTAATCTCCAATAGTAACTGGAACATAATTCTTTCTTCAGCCACTCAAAGGCGTGAGGCTACAAGTCATTTCAACTATCTTATCAACCCAATCTCTTAGGAGCATTCAAGAATATGGCAAATGAAAATTCACCACCAAACAATCATCCACTTAATCACCAAAAAAAAGCCGTCATATTTCACCAGCCGACCCTTCATAACAGTCACATCTTCCATGTGAAAGGAAATGTTGGAGTAATTCTCCCCAATCTACACTCGAAGAAAGCACTCTGCCACATGTAGCCCATAAACAAACTTAAACTGTAAGAAAGCCAATCTACAATGAGAAAAGGTGAAAGCCGAGCAAAGCAACCAAACCAGTGAGACTACATAAAAAAAATGGTCATTGTCCACTATATAAACCATACCCGAATCTGGGAACAAGACCTCTAAATCATCAGAGCCCCCATGCTTGCTTAATTGAATCAGGGAGAGCCTTTTGGGAGTGAAGCTAGAGATATTCTAGCCATTGCAGCTCATAAGTAAACTTCTCTATTGCCCAGCTGATGAAGCTTTGCCAATCCATCGAAGGCCAGTGAAAATTTTTTTTTCTCCCGAAACCACCTGCCAGATCATCTTTGTAAAATTACATTCAAAGAAGAGATGATTGTGGGGTTCACTCGACAAAGCCACATGCAAAGGAGAAATGGTCCATTCGACAAAACACCATGCACAGACAAAGTCACATGGGATCCAACTTGTTATAAAATGACCGGGTCTCATTCGACACTACAAGATATTCTGATTTTGGAAGACCATCAAGCATCTTCACGTGATCTATTAAGTGGTGTGGCTTGGCTTATTTGATTCTACATGCAAGAATCTTCACGTTTAACTTGTGGCTATATATATGGTCAGCAAGCTTGTGGCTATTTGTTTGTAGACTGTATGCTCGGTAGTTGCCGCATGCTACACTTTTATTCATGCTTCATGGCCTAATCACGCCAAAGCACCTAACCCAATTTGAGCCTATTCGCCCAAATTGCAAAAAAATACTCACGAGAAAAAGGCCCATGCATTTTCTTTGTGAATGCAAGCTAGCATGTTATGCGCCAAAGCCCACATTCTTGCAAGAATCATAAATGCCTACTGCAAAAGCCAAAGGATTTTATGGCCCACTCGCCAATTTGAGAGATAATCTTATCTTTACTCGGCAAATACGTGGCATCCAAATGGTGCCCCTTATATCACATGAACACAAAGCCCATGCAAGCTGCTACCAAGCAACGGTTGTCAAAAATCGCTCCAGATAATGCCACACAAGGCTGCCACTAGAGGACACGTGAAATGTCAGGCCAGAGATGCCAGCTCCATTTTACATACTAGAGGACGAAAGCCTCGTGAGGATGCTGCCAACATCATGCAAGCCAGCTATCAATGGGAAAAATGAAGAAAACTCATGTAAAGAGAGCCAGCTAGCAAGAGGAAATAACCCATCACTCTACAAGACATAAATGAAGGCTTGGCAATGTATGTGTGTCACTCGACGAGACCAATGTGAACTCTGCCAAATGTGACAGTCAACAACATTTTCACTCGAGCCGATGAGACGATGCTACTACACATAGAGACAACGCACATTGGGTTAGCTCCAAAGGTGACAACATTCCAAAGCACTACCCTCCAACTCACTACACGTCAACACACTCCTCAGATTGCCCAGCACTCCACGTGATTGGGGAGCATGTTATAATAACTAGTCAAAACTTAGCAAATGAAGACGTTGGGCTCTTTGCTTCCGTGAGTCATGCCATGAAGATAAATCCAAAGACCGCAGATCATGGTCCAACCAACGCTTAAAAAAAAAAAGGCCTACAAAACCCACATCGGTTGGAAGCATGACAATGACACCCCTTAAATACCCCATACAACATTATCTCAAGCAACGAGCTCAAAGAAAATATTAAGAAAGACTGAGACTTAGCTAAGGTCGAGCCCAAATAGACCATAAGAAAATCCATAGAAACATTGGGTCAAAACCCCCCAAAGCCATTACACGACTAAGCACGCCAGTCCACATAACATTATGTCGAATCTAACATGAGGTCTTACAAGCAAGATGATCCAAGAAATCCTCACAAGAGCCACGACACTACCACATTCTAGGCGAGGCCATGAACTTTGGTAACCATAACAAATGCGCCCATGCTTGCATGGTTCATGAATCGATCCTACGTGAAGAGAAAAGCCTGAAGGAGGAAGCTATCATCCACTCATAATTGAACCTCACTTTTGTAGCATGAATACAAAGCTAAGTAACAAAACTGCATGATTGTCATATTCTCCATACGACAAGGTGGGTGGCTATCAACTTCAGGCTACATGGAAAACTCTCATCTCTCATACACAACTTGGAATGATTATCAACTCCTCCAGACTAAGTCAAATGTTAGTTATCATCTCCATGCTACGTTGACTTAATATTGTCAACTTCATACTACATAGAGAATCTTTTATCATGCCTAGTAAAATGAAACACTCTCTTAGATCTCCTTTAGGTCTAATCGACCAACCTTTATCAGAATAGGTAGTATGAAAATTCTATGTGACTTTCATCAAAGATCATTCTATTGTAGTATCATTGACCTTATTCAAGCCTTGTATAATTAGTAATGACTTTGATAGGCATCCATCTCTTCCATACTACATATGAGGATAATAATCTCCACACTACGTATGAAGATTATCATCCACTCTAGACTGCATGGATGAATTTCCATAAACTCTAGAAAGTATTGGAAAAGCCTCATGAACCTTCATCAGGTTCATTCGACCATAGTCTCCTGACCATCATCAGGTCAGAATGAAAATTTTCTTAGACCTCATTTGGTCCAATCGACCAACCTTTATCAAGTTAGGTAGTATGAAAAACCTTCATGGACCTTCATCAGGTCTAGTAGAGTGGTGATTCTCATAGACATGCATTAGTTTCATTCGACCGTGTCTCATGGACCTTTGTCATTTCCATTCGACAGTAGTATCATAGATTGGTAGAATGAAGATTAATTTAGTCCTTCCATCAAGTTCATTCGACCATAGCTTCATGGACCTTCATCAGGTCTAGTAGAGTGGTGATTCTCATGGACATGCATTAGTTTCATTCGACCGTGTCTCATGGACCTTTGTCATTTCCATTCGACAGTAGTATCATAGATTGGTAGAATGAAGATTCATTTAGTCCTTCCATCAAGTTCATTCGACCATAGCTTCATGGACCTTCATCATGTCAGGTAGAATGAAGATTCACATGGACCTTCATCAGGTTCATTCGACCATGACCTCTTTGGACTTCCATCAAGTCCATTCGACAGGTCCAGTCGACAGTAGTCTCATAGGAGAGTGAGGAGTGATGACTTTCATCAAGTTCATTCCATTGTAGCATCCTAGACCTTCTTCAGGTCTAGTATAGTAAGTGATGACCTTGATAGACATTCATCAAGTCCATACGACATGTCCATTCGACAGTAATCTAATGACCTTCATCAGAACTAGTAGTATAGAGATTTTCCTGACCTTCATCTGGTTCAGTCGACTGGGAACATTCCCTATGGCTTATGTAGAGTCAAATGGAAGACCTGAACCTTCATCTGGTCTAGAAAAATTTGAAGACTCCTCTGGTCCTTGACCAGTAGTATGGAGATTGTCCTGACCTTCATCTGGTTCAGTCGACTGGGAACATCCCCCATGGCTCATGTAGAGTCAACATATGACCTTCATCTGGCCTAGAAAAATTTGAAGACTCCCCTGGTCCTTGACCAGTAGTATGGAGATTGTCCTGACCTTCATCTGGTTCAGTCTACTGGGAACATTCCCTATGGCTCATGTAGAGTTGAATTCAACACATGACCTTCAACTAGTCTAGAAAAATTTGAAGACTCCCCTGGTCCTTGACCAGTAGTATGGAGATGGTCTTGACATTCATCTGGTTCAGTGGAGTGGGGACATCCCCCATGACTTATGTATAGTCAAATGGAAGACCTAAACCTTCATCTAGTTCAGGGGACTGGGGACATCCCTCATACACTCATGTCAAATAAAGTTGAAGACTAGGACTTCCTACAGTCCATGCGACACATTGTCGTGTAAAATATACATTGAACCTTCAGCAAGATCAATCGACTGGGAACATTCCCCATGGCTCATGTAGAGTCAAGTTGAAGACCTGGCCTTCATCTGGTCCAGAAGACATTGTAGACTCCCCTGGTCCTTTGACCCATAGTATGGGGATTATCCTGACCTTCATCAGGTTCAGTCGACTGGGAACATTCCCCAATAGCTCATGTAGAGTCAAGCAGAAGCCCTGGCCTTCATCTGGTCAAGACGACATTAAAAGACTCCTCTGGTCTTTGGACCCGTAGTATGGGGATTATCCAGACCTTCATCAGGTTCAGTCGACTAGGAACACTATGTTTCTTGTAGAGTTAAGTTGAAGTTTTAAACTTCAGCTACTTCAAAAGACATAGAAGACATCTAGTATCATGATCAAATCTCTGATGATATACTCGACATATTACTCTTCAAGTCAAAGACTCTTTGACTTAAAGAGTAGTGAACAAACTGTACGGGCCAAATTTGGACCCA
This sequence comes from Zanthoxylum bungeanum, assembly GCA_019454045.1. Taxonomy (NCBI): domain Eukaryota; kingdom Viridiplantae; phylum Streptophyta; class Magnoliopsida; order Sapindales; family Rutaceae; genus Zanthoxylum; species Zanthoxylum bungeanum. The sequence goes on from SKCR01044314.1 coordinate 122,748, forward strand.
AGGGTAAAATCGTCTTTTCGTCTTAAACCCAACTGTATGCAAGGCCTAACAGTATGCAAGACCCAAAATTATTGGACTCTAATTAGACCAATAGCTTCAAGACAATTCTTTCTCATTATATACCAACTGCTTCCCTCTTTTTCCTAACACCAAGCATATTCCCACGTGCTATGATCTTTCATCAAATACATGAGCACGTTGTGGGACTCATGCCAACTAATGAAGTTATCTTTCTTTACCTATAAAATGACAACACAATTCACAGAATAGGGAGGGGTGAGAGCTCTAAAACTTGAGCTTCTAAAGCTTCATACTTCCTAAACACTTTCCTCCGCCCTCACGGCCACCCAAAGAAGGTTAAGGTAATAGCAAACATTGCTTTCACATTTTACTTATTTACTACTCATTTCATACTACTGACTTGAGCGTCGGAGTGCCCCCGGCACCCACCACACCGGTGGGCAGTCTACTCCCGCTCATTCTACATTTGTCTTGCAGGATCGCTAATGCCCCAACCTATAAATTCTGATTGTGGACCTCGGCCGAAAACCAGCGTCCACATTAATATATTCGATATATTAAACGAAATTGGATTTCGACGCGGAATTAAAATTAGATTTTAATTCGGGCGAACGAGTTAATTTAGAATTAATTCGTTAGCGACGTGAATAGTGATTTCGCTAGGCATAATTATTTAATTACATCGCAACGGAAAATTCGTTAATTTGGAATTAGCGAACTCGAGCCTGGGATTATTTGCGAGCGCATTCTCATTTCGAATTCGATTGCGGCACGCAAGTCAAATCAAGTGTCAAATCGCTAGTCCCATCAAGCGTCAAATCATTAGTCACTTTGAGTGATGTGACAACTTGTCATTTGATTGATTGAGTGATGTGACTTGATGGAAGTGGTTGGAAAGCTTTGAAAGCTTGATTGACATTTAATATATTTAAATGTTTGGTATTTGTTTTGTTTTTTGGAAATCAATTAATTGATTTTGCAAAATTAAAAAAGTGTATTAGATACACACTTTTGCCACCAACACACATAACACTCTCTCTCTTTCTTCTTCATCTCTCTCACACGCCCATTTGGGCATTTCTTGTTATGTTTTCTGGGCAAAACCATGAGCAAGGAAGGGAAGCAAAGTCATGATTTTGTTGCAAAATCAAGAGTGCTAGCACACTACGAAGTCATGCGAAGGTGATAGGGAAGTCGACCCATGAGCTTGGAATACCATTCGAAAGCTTGGAGCTTGATGAAGGACATCAATGGCCGAATCTTGGAGAGGGAAAACAGCTCACTGCCGAGCACTCTAGGAGGGAGAAGAAGAATTTTTGTTGTCCACCGAGTCGCTCAACCGATCGATGTGAGTATTCCGCAATTCCTCGATTGTATTCACTTGTATTTTCATTGCTTGAAATGATCTTGGGATGCTTAGAGAATTCCAACAGCATCATCATAACCATTCATTTCATTAAACAAAATCAGCTATTGTCTATAAATAATCCATTATTCATCCATTGTTTTTGGGGAAGTAAAAACGTGATTAATTTTCTAGGGCTCTCTCAAATTTTTTTCTAACTTATATACTATTTTTTTTGAGATGATGGTGATGAATTCCAAGCTCATAAGCATACCAAGTAAGCTTATAACTCTCTTTCTATCATTATTTTTCAATTTTGGGCAAGGAAAATAGAACTCCAAATTCGCACCTTGTAAAAATCCTAGAGTTTGAAATTACTTAATTGGCTTTGGTTGAGTTGTTAGCATGCATTATAAGAAGTATCTTGATAATATTATCTTGATATGAAGTATTGATGTGTATGAAATATGTTAGGGATTATTACTTTGTGATTTTAATGATACTAGATAATAGTGTGTGTTTGGGTGGTGATATGGGATAAGATGAGTTTTGAGCAATGTTGAAGTTGGAAAAGTATTTATGTGTTTGTGTTAGCCTAATGGAGTGAGGATTGCTTGAGTATGGCATTGAAGAGTTAAAACTAGGCTCTGGAATTGGGCTGGCGTCGCGACGCTAAACCCCTAGCGTCGTGACATGTATCAAATAGAGGCTCACTGCCTAGAGTCTGATCGAGTGGGCGTCGCGACGTGGAGCAAGTAGAGGCTCTACCTTAGCTCTGAACCAATAGGAGTTGTGACGCGTAACATTTGGCGTTGCGACGCGTGACTAATTTCCAGAATCAGATTTAACCCTTCCAATTTCATCCTATAGTGTTAGAGGTCACCATAAGAGTCTCGTATCGGCACATGTACACCTATTACATCATATTACAAGCATGATACACCTTGCAGTGATAACAAGTACTTTAATTGAGAAACTTAGCCTAGTTCTGAAACATATTCCACGGTTTAAATTATAATTAAGTTATCAATTATAAATCATCGCATGAACCGTAAATCTCTTCGGTGAAGTAAAGTAATGCCAGTCGGATCCAAAAATCAGTGAGTGCACCATTCTCACAAACTGTATTTACTTATATATTTTTGAATCAAGACTTTCTTTTGAGTACTTAGGGCGTTAGCCAAGATTACTTTCAATTATGTTTAAATGAGCACATTTTGAGAAATGTTTTCTTTAAAAAAAGAAAGATTTTTTAGAACTTGAGTTTTATGATTTTCGAGGCATGGGGGAACCTACCTCAGTTGTAACTTGACACATATATGGAATTGACGGACACATATATTGTGTGCACATGGAGCTCAGGACTAGGGATGACAGATGCCCCTAGATCCAAGATTTTGAGTTAGGAGGGTAGCATAGATTCACACCATGGCTCCAAATTTACTGCTTGGGGGACAGCGAGAAGTAACGCCCCAAGACCACCAGATATTTACGTATGGGGGACGCCCCCAAGCACCAGATTTTGCCTATTAGGGGGACAAAAAGGCGTAAAGCCCCCATGCGCTAGATATTCAGTTACAGATTTTTCAGATATAGATTTCTCAGAAATAGATTTTTAGAAACGGATTTCCAAAATCAGATTTATTTTCCAGAAAAGATAAGTTTTAAGAAAGAGTTTTCATAAAAGATTTATAGAATAGTTTTTTCGGAAAGAGATGTGTTTTCAGATAAGAAAGAGATTTCACAAAAGATTGTTTTTATATGAGGATTTTCCGGTTTTTAGAACCGTGAATCTTCAGAAAGAATCATTTTTTGTTTTAAACTATCCACTCACTAGATATTTTAAACGATCTAACCCCCACTCCCAGTTTCTTATTTTTCAGGTATAACCGGAGGACGAGCTCGAGAGGATGGATATTGATGGCATGTTGGACAATTATGACCCATAGCATCACTATTTTGTAAAAGACATGGTGTTCTTGTACAAAATTAACTATGTGACAAAGGAAATTGCTCTTTTATCATTTTATAATTGGATTACTTGGATATATATATAAATGATAAAAGTCCTTATGATTAGTTCCGGATTAATAAGACATGAGACAATATTAATCCACGAAAGGTTTAATCATTAAATATATCTAGTCGTAGTATTATCGAGACTGGACATCGATAATGCGGAATAGGCTAGTATTGCACTTGTGCTCATTATGGAAGCTTAACGACATAGTTCTCATATATTTAAGTATTGGATACTTATGCATGTGTGATATGAGGCTCTGTTTGCCGATGGTACGGGAACAACTTCGCTCTGGATAGACCCATCGGAATCCCATTGGTAGTATGACTATGTGTCTTTGGGAATCCGAATCAGGTTAAGTGTATTTGGTCTTAACCTGAAACTTGCATCGCTAATACTTGCGACAATCAGTATACTTTGATTTTGATCTTCCGGGGCTTTAAGAGGTTCTGTGTATGCCTCTTCTGGGTATACTGAGAATCGTAGTGTGTTGGGTATGATGTCAAGATGGAAATATCACTTCAGTCATATAGAGATGATGATCACGCAATGATACAAAACCGGTACTCTTAAATGCTACACCTATTGGGATAATATGACTAGGTCATGATTATCCAATTACAGAGACTAGTTGCTAGTGATTCGATATATGTTTCGTACGAGACATACACAATTCCAGCCCCAGGCCTATCATGTGACATCCGATACTGGATCGTAATACGCAATACACTGTATACTACGCCTGATAAAGATTGTATATTATTCATTGAATATTTCTGGAGAATTGGGTAGACACGGTGCTTTGCTAGAAACCAACCATGTCTTATAAATTGGTAAGAATGTGGTACGAGGTACGCACGTGTTTGGATAGTCCGATGACCGTATTTACTGCCAATATATCCAGAGATCTCTTGGGTCGCTTCCCAAAGATTCACCGATGAGATTTATCTCGAACAGAGAATTAATCTGGGATTAATTATGAGAGAGAAAAATTAATCTGGGATTAATTACGGCAAGAATTAATCTGGGATTAATTACGGCAAGAATTAATCTATGATTAATTAACAGAGAGAAAATTAATATGGGATTAATTGCGTCAAGAATTAATCTGGGATTAATTCGACAAGAAGAGAGAACGCGATTAATTTTGAATTAATCGGTAAAATAAATTTAATAGTTAAATTGGATTTTTCTATTTAATTTATTTATTTGGGCTAAAATAATATATTAGATATATTAAATGAAATTGGATTTCAATGCGGAATTAAATTGGATTTTAATTCTAGCGAACGAATTAATTTGGAATTAATTCGTAAGCGACTTCCATAATAATTTTGCTAGGCATTATTATTTAATTGAATTGGATTTAATTGCATCGCGACAGAAAGTTCGTTTAATCGAATTAAACGTAACTGAGCCCGAAGTGTTGTCTAATCCCACTTGCATTTTGAATTTAATTGGGTGGGACCCACCACTCATATCACTTGTCAAAGGTGATGGTGGTAGTTGTCAAAAAGTAAATGGTTTTTTCAAAAACCACTTGCCTTTATCCAACATGGTTTTTGAAACCATATATAACACACACTTATTTTGGAAACCATGACTATTCATCTTCTCCAAAAAATTCTCTCTTTGGCCGAACACTATACTCCTTGGAGGAGAAATTTTTTCTTTCAAAATTTGTTATTGCTAGCACATAAGGAGTGAATCAAGGTGATAGGGATAATCACCCAAGTGTTGGAAACACTCAAGAAAGCTGGGAGCTTCCACCTACATCCATGGAAAAGTTTTGAAACTCATCCGATCATTGTAAGTTTTTTTCACAAATTTCTTTATGTATTCACACACAAATCATCTTAGAGATCCTTGACATGTTCTAGGAACACTAACAATGGTATCAGAGCCATCCTAAGCTTGATTTGAAATTTAGGGTTTATGGACTTTATTTGGGATTTTTTTTTGCTTGGAGCTTGATTTTCCTAATTTGGTTGTTTGGTTGTGGTTGGATGATGATGAATTGGATTTGTGCATCAATAGAATTGAGAAAAATTGATTGGATCAAAAATCCCCAATTCTTGAGCCTTGGCCGAATCTTGAACCCTTAATTGCCCATGGTGATTTTTTGATTTTAGACTATTGGATGAGTTTAAAGCATGAAATGAATATTAATTGTTGGTTTAATTGGATTGAAATCGAATTGAATGTTGTTTCATGATGTTGACGTGAGTTAGTAGCATGTTTAATGTGTTGTATTTGCTTCAATTAGTGTTGGACATAAATTGGATATTTAATGCATGATTAATTAGTTTAATTAATGTTTTGGAAATATTAGTTTAATTAATTAATTATGGAAATTACACTTTAATTGAAATTAATGTGATATTTGGAATGTTGTATTAATTAAATTAGTCTTTAAAATTGGATTGGGCTAATTTTGTTGTATTTGCGCTTAATGGGCTTGGTTGGGCCAATTTTGGTTTATGACAATTGGGTTGGATCCAATTGGGCCTAAAACCATTTCCATAAAGTTCAAATATAACGTTTGAGTCTTTTAATAATTTAATTGGGCCAAATGGGCCTAAATTGATTTTTGGCAAAATGGTGATTCCTTTTTGGGCCTTGACATCTTGGATTGGATCCATATTGGCCACAGCCCATGCCTTAAGAATTAATTAAAAGCCCATTGGACTTTAATTAAAAAAGTATTGGATAATTAATTGGGCCTTTGAGACCCATGAAGATTGGATTTGGAATCCAAGTCTAAAATACACTATTAAAAGTGTAATTATTTAATTTGGAATTAAATATGAATTAGTATTGGATATAGTTTAAATTAGATTTAAAATTGTAGTTCGATATAATTCAAGAATACGTACTTTGAGTACTTATTCTTAAACGAGTTGGACTCGCGCAAATCAAATCGTTGTATGAACATTGGATGATCATTAATTGAAAGATTAATTAATTGGATTAGATTGATTGAATAACATGCTATGTGTGAATACTTGGATGTATTGTATGAATAATGTATATCAGATGGATATTAGAAGGGTGAGGGAAATTTTGGAAATTTTTGTAATAAATTTAGAATTTATTTAAATTGGACCTGCGTGTCCAGCCTATTATCTCTATTCTATTTGTATTTCTCTTCTCACCAATTCCCCTCAATACAAATGAGGTTTTTTTGAGTATTATGTAATTAGGTAGAAGTAAGAATAGTGCTAGCGGGAGAGTGGAAATGGAGAGATTTGTTATAGGAACAAATTTGTTAGATATCCATCCGCATATCATTATTAATTTATTTCGCGCCTTATTATGCTTTTAGAATGCATGTTTAGGGATGTTTGATGATACCTAATTAAAGATAATAAATTGGTTGCAAATTTACGCGAAAAACCCTCATTCAAATATTAAGTGTTTTCCTTCCATTGAGTGGTTCTCTCTCAAGATCCAAGATTGGCATTGGTTTGTTGGCCAAAGTCAAGATCAATGTCCATCGCGGATGTGTTTGAACCATAAAAGATTTGTTCTATATCGCATGTCTTGGGCGGTTGTGACTTGTTGGCCAAATTCAAGGTCACTTCTAGTTCATCGACGTGGATTACGAAGCTTTCCCACTGTCAATGGGTCCCGCTTAACTGGAATCATTAAGCTTGTTGAGCCAAAGCCAAGGCTTAATTGATTCAGAGTAAAAGGTTAGGAAATATATTGGATATATTTGCATATATTGGATATATGTTTCGGACTTGGAGGTCCACCTACTAGATCTAGGAATTGGATGGGATCCAACTGATCTTAGGGATCTACCTAGTTAAGTTTCATACAACTTGTTGGCCAAAGTCAATGTTGTGTGCTATTTAACGGGATCCTAGCCCACTAGAAAACTAGATTTCCCGAGTACTCCACAGAGGGTTAGAGGATCGCCGAAAAATAGTGGGAGGCAAGTATTAAATTTGCAATTTCGTTTAAATACTTGCCAATACGCACTCTTTTATTTTATTTATCGTTGTTATAAATATATTAGTTGGACTAATATTAGATATTGCTTTCTTTAAATAGTCGGACTGTATTCAAACAACTTCATTTGTAGTTGATTATATAGTTGGACTTGTTGGTTTCTGTTAAGGTCCCAAGATCAATAATAAGCATGAAATATGTGCGAATAACAACGACGAAGTTGCGGAATACTTACATCGAGCGGTTGAGCGACCCGGGAGGCAACAAAACTTTAAATTCTGCTCGGCAGTGGACTGCTCACAGGTCACAGATTCGGCCTCCTCCATTGTTGGTTTTTGAGCTCCTTCATCAAGCTCCAAGCTTCGTCGAATGATTCCATGCTCATGGGTAGACTTCCCTATCACCTTCGCATGTCTCTCGGAGTGCTAGCTCTTGTGATTTTTGCCACAAAAATCACACACTCAAGCATCCCATTGCTCTCGGTTTTTGACAGAAAACCAGTGAACAATTTTTGCCTCCATGGGCGTGTGAGAGAGGAGAGAAAAAAAGAGAGAAGAAGTTGTTTGTGTTGTATTTCAAAATGTGTATCTAATACCAAAATAATTAAAAGTCAAATACCTATATCAAATAAAGGTAAATAGCCTTTTAATTAATACAACAACTCACATCAACCATCACACTTGAGTGTCAAACTCTCAAACATCAACTCACATCAAGTCACATCAATCAATCAATTAATGGTTACATCACTCAAAGTGACATGATTTGACGCTTGATGTGGCGCTAGATGTGACTAATGATTTGACTTGTGTGCCGTACTCGAATTCAAAATACGAATTCGCTCGTAAATAATCTCGGGCTCGGGTTCGTTAATTCCAAATTAACGAATTTTCCGTTGCGTCGTAATTAAATTATTACGCCTAGCAAAATCACTATTCACGTCGCTAACGAATTAATTCTAAATTAATTCGTTCGCTTGAATTAAAATCTAATTTTAATTCCGCGTCGAAATCCAATTTCGTTTAATATATCAAATATATTAATTAATCGATTAATTCCAAATTAACCGTTATCTCTCTTTTAATGATATTTTATCCCAGATAAAATATCTCCGCAATTAATCCCATATTAATTTTCTATCTCTTCTTATTAATCCCAGATTAATTTAGACTGCGAGTCATACGTCATCGGTGAATCTTTGGGAAGCGACCCATGAGATCCCCGGATATATTGCCAGTAAATTCGGTCGTCGGACTATCCGAACACGTAAGTACCTCGTACTACATTTATACCGATTTACAAGACAAGGTTGGCCTCTAGCAAAGCGCCATGCCTACCCAATTCTCCGAAAATATCCTTACAGGAATAAAGGATCTATATCAGGCGTAGTATACGTAGTATTGCGTATTTCTGTCCAGTATTGGATGATCACGTGCTAGGCCAAGGGCTGGAATTGTGTCTGCCCCGTACGAAGCACATGTCGGATGTCTGGTAACTAGTCTCTATAATCGGATAACTATGACCTAGTCATATTATCCCGATGACTACAGTACTAAGAGTACTAGTACCGTATCCTACGTGACCATCATCTCCATATGACTGGATGGACACTTCCGTCTTGGCATCACACCCAACACACTACGATTCTCAATATACCCAACATTGGCGTACACAGAACCTGTTAAAGCCCTGGACGATCGCAACCAAAGTATATTGATTGTCGCAAGTATTAGCGGTGCAAGTCTCAGGTTAAGACCAAATACACCTACCCTGATTTCGGACTTCCATAGACACATAGTCATACTACCAATGGAATTCCGAGGGGGTCTATCCAGAGCGAAGCTGTTTCCCGTACCATCGGTAAAACATAACCTCCTATTACACTTGCATGAGTATCCTATACCCAAATATATGAGAACTATGTTGTTGTGCCCTCACAATGCGCACAAGTGTAATACTAATCTTTTACGTATTTATCGATGTCCAATCTCGATAATACTCTGACTAGGGATATTTAATGATTTATCCTTCGTGGACTGATATTGTCTCATATCATTCTCCATCCAGGAACAAATCATAAGGACCTCCTATCATTTATACATCTAGGTGATCTAATCACAATTGATAAGAGTGCAATCTCCTTTGTCACATAGTTAATTTGTACAACAACACCATGATCTGTACAAATAGTGACGCTATGGGTCATAATTGTCCAACAATCTCCCACTTGGCCTATAGCCAGTCACTCGAGTGTCTTACACCCGAACTATATACGGTTGGCTCAAACTGCTGAGAAAATGCTTTCGTCAGCGGATTTGCATTATTACCGTCTGATGCGATTTATACGATCATCACATCGCCACGATGTATGATTCGAACGGATCATATGAATATCGAAGTATTTATCTGGATCGTTGATGAGACCATTATTTCTTTAGCCTGTGCTGACGTCTAGCTCTGCTGCTAACAGAATTATATCTAATCTAATTAGATTTGTTATCGACCCAAATGGCTTCTATTGCCGCCTCAGCTGCAGCAATAACCCACATTTGTTGTTTATTAGGTAACAGTATCTTGCTTGGAAGATTTCCAGCTCACTGTACCGTTATTCAAACTGTATAGTACCGTTTGTGACTTATAGTCGCTTTTATCGGTTTAAGAAACTTGCAGCAGTGATCCCAGTCACTTCAAGTTTTCCATCTCCATAGTTTAAGACAACATCCTTAGTTCTCTAAGAAACTAACAGATGTTCTTACTTTCAATCCAGTGACTATCACTTGGATTGGCCTGATTGTGAATCCATATGCTCAAAGCGTATGAGACACCAGGTTGCGTACATTTTTCAATGTACGATTTCTCGGAGAGTTTTTATTGAAAGCTAAGGTTTCGCCGATAGTATTTTTATGGGAATATCATTTCCAAGAAATGACATATTATCATTATTATATAGGACATCCACTGTCAGTGCGCTCCCACTAACCCTCTTATATACACAAGAATCATTTTCGTTTTGAATTAAATCATACTCCATTATGATTACATCAAAACGATCATCCCAAGAACCTATGCTTGCTTCAATCCAAACATGGATCGAACAACCTGCAAACCTTGTTTGCTAGTTTTAGTACGACAAAACCGACATGATGTTGTAAACATCCTCCAAAAGGTTTCCTTTTCAGGAAAGCGATTTTCCCATTCAGCTGACATATTTCATACATGAAACATGCAGCTTTAGCAAGCATTATCCAAATGGATTTACCGTGGCAACAGGTAAAAGGTTGAATCGAAATCAACACAATGTTGATAACGATACCTTTCCGCTACAAGCCTAGCTTAGTACGTTGGTATGTTGCCTTCCATGTATGTCTTCCTTGAAGACTTATAAAGTACCAATAGGCACAATACCTTGTGGTACATCAACTAGTGTCCAAACATAGTTGATTTACATGGAATCCATTTCGGATTCATGACAATTTGCCATGATTAGGGAGTCGATACCTGGTATCACTTCCTCATACGTAGTCAGTTGGTATACCTCAATAAGATAGACATCTTTATGAGGTGAGATCAGAAACCCATACCCCAAGTTATTTTCTGACTCTCTCCGACTTACGTGGTTCTTGTGTATTCGAAAATTAATAGTATAGTGTCATCCTTGATGAACTATTTATGTTCCATTAAGATTCGGTGCCTTAAACAGTATTACTCCGATTTTCATCAAGTTTTACTATCCTCCCACTTACCACTGCATATCGGTATTCCTCTTAGGAAAACCGCATGGTGAGCAACAATTAAATTGTTCTCTTGTGAGTTGTATAAGTATTATACTTATGGTATCCCTAGGATAACCTACAATTGGCACCTATCCAATTTGGGTTTTAGTTTGGTATCATCCAAACACATGCCTAACACACCCAAATTATCAGGAATGAGAAACCCGGTTCTTTCCCGTTCATATCTAATATGAAATCTGTCAAACAGATTTTATGGAACCTTATTCTAAATAAGTTCTTGCACTGTTTAAAGCTTATCCGTTGAAGGAAATGGTAGCTCAGAGCGACTCATGATTAACCTTATCATGTCCAACAAAATTCGGTTACTCAGTTCGGACACACCGTCAAACTGACGTGTTCCGGGAGGAGTCCTTACTGAAAGAATACTATACTCTTTCAAGTATATTAGAAACTCGTTGCTTAAGTATTTTCCATTAATGTCTTACCGTGACGATTTAATACTTTAGCCGATCTGTTCGTCTATTTCGTGTTGAAACTTTAAAAGTTTCCGATTTGTGTTCTTCAAAAGAAACACATAACCATAACGTGATGCCACATCCGTAAAGGTCACAAAATATTCATATCCACATCTAGCCTAGCTAGACATGGGCCCACTTACTTCACTATGAACTGGGGCTAACAGATCTGTGGCATTTGCACTTTTTACCAAGTAAACAGTGTTTTAGGCACTTTGCCCAATAAACTAGATTCATAGACTTTATTTGAATGGAATCAAATCAGTTCGAGTACCCACTCTTCAAAATTGTGGATATACGATTCTTGTTTTAGTTGTGTCCCAGACAACAATGCCACATTAGTTTCTTCTGATCAAATCAGTTTGAGCTGTTTGTTTGTCATATTATGTATTTGAGATATATTTATATTCAAAATATAAATTCTGTTATTAACATCTAATGTGTTTATCTCAATATCATCTTTATATAATAAAACACTTTAGTGTTTTAGAATATAAAGGTTCACCCGCAACGGGTTAAACACTGATATAGAGATAATGTATCTAGTCAAACTAGTTACATTATAACAGTTTCCCAATTTAGGTACACACCCGAAGGTTGTTCCTAAGCTTAGGTATCTACGGTTGAAACATCGACTTTCCTCCCGTTTCCAATTCGCAGATTAATCTCAACTGAAGTCAGTATCCTGTTCAAAACAGATTCTGAACATCAACATATTTATGTACCACACTAAGTATTTAAAATCCAATTTTAATACTAGTAGTGAACACAATTTGACAAAAATATTTGAAGTCAGAGCCTTGCTCGTCTTCAATTCCTTCATGTCTGCCTTGTCCAAATGGCAGTCACGCTTCCGCGATCCCGTTTGCCACAATTTAGGCAGACATTTTGGGATATGTCCTTTATCTTCCTAGAAGATTATAATGATTTTCGCCTTTACCCTTTTCCACATTCTAGAAGCCTTTGGCCAAGCCTTAGCCTTCTAGAATATCGAAGTAAGGTGCGCCTTGCGCTACTTGCCTAATTGCAAAGTTTGACTTTATCTCCTTGATAATTGTCATTAACTCTCCAAGAGTTTACTATTGCAATTTTAGTTCTTCTAAAATCTAAGTATAGATTTATGAAAATCCTTCAATTTCATTATCATACTTTAAAGATCTAATCCTTAGTTCTGATTCAGAAATTAAGGAGTCTACTACGACAAGCTAAATGGATTAAGCACTTAAGTTATCATCACATAAATCTTCCAAAGATTATGCTCTACTATTTGCTTAACTCCTGGCTTAGGCCTAATATGTTATTTTATCAAATAAAGTAACTTATTAATTTCCAGGACCATCCTAAAATTATTCCCAATTTTGAAAATTAAACCATTTAAATACATTTTTCCCTAGAATTATGCTTTAAATGTCAATCTTTCAATTTATCTTGATTCTAATAGTCCAACTATTTAATCAATGATTTAGGTACTGTTTATTATAATGATTACAATAGTCCAACTATTTAATCAACTATAATTTAATAGATTAAAATAAATTATATTGATTACTATAATCCAATTATAAAATCAACTATAAATGAATAGTTTGAATATAGTCCAACTATTAATTAAAACAACGTTTAAATATTAGTCCAACTAACATTTAATTTATTTGACGAATGATATTTGTGTTGAGCACGTATGGCATGTAATTAAACGAATATTGCAAATTCAATTCTTGCCTCCCATTATTTTTCGGCGAGCCTCTAACCCTCTGTCGAGTACTCGGGAAACCGTGTTTCCTAGTGGGCTAGGATCCCGTTAAATATCACACAATCTTGACTTTGGCCATAAATTGTATGATAATTAACTAGGTAGATCTCTAAGATCGATTGGATCCAATCCAAATTCCTAGATCCCGTAGGGGGACTGTTGGGGTTGGTGCTCAGAGCGCCAATTCCCGGTTGTATTTCTGTTAAAAACTTCTGTAAAACATTATTATTATGAATAATATATGCAGTTTCTATAATATAATATATTTTCTATATGGTAAAGACGTAATGACCCTAGAATGATTAGTCATGATACATTGCAAAAGCGTCGCAACGGACATTGAGAAGTATCATGACGTTGTCATTCTCAGACAGTTCCTGGTCAAGGTTTACACTACTTGGTCAGTATAGTAAACCCGTTGAGACCGGTACATGTCGTATACTGGAATATATGATTCCAATGGTTTCTCAATGAACCATAAGTCTTGGAGACTAGTATAGACGTGTAGGTGTTTATAGCGGATAAACACTGAACGACTCACCGAAGATTCTTAATGGATGGTACACCAGCGTCAATAAGAATCTTCTTGGTTGAGTAGCACTTGTGATTCTTAGACTTGAGATGCCATTGTGGGCACATGAGACATCTTCTACACTTAGACGGCAGTCACGTCACCGATCTATTTAGATCAGACCTCCGCCTGTTCGTTGGGTGTAGATAGATCCTCAGGGTGTCCTATGTGTATCAAGATAGGATCCGTCAGTTCTGTGTATCAGAGCATAGGTAGTCCATATGATTAGCAATCAGATAAAACCATGGGCCCGTGGTAAAGTTTAGAAGCTAGTTCTAAACATTCTTTTGAGATTGCTAATAGAATAGTCGACTGGATAATCCCGATAGAGATTTGACGTTTACATCTATATCTCTGGGATTTATCCGGATACCTGTGACGGAGGAATTATACATTTGCCATGACCTCGACCTGTATGGTTCAGCGAGATTATCCGTGATCGTCATAATCTACGGGTGGATAGATTATGGACACGAAATTTGATTTCGTGACGGATATACCTGAATCTAGAGAGTCTCAATAATGAAACATACTCGTAGAGCACTAGAGCAACATTAATAAATAATATTGATTATTTATAAAGTCGTTTAAAGTTAAACGCAAGATACGTGCTAAAAGGACTAGATAGTCATTTGCCTAATTATTGTGTATTTACATTTAATACTTGATTAATTTAAATACACATTAATTAATAGTCAAAATGAGTTATTTGACTTATATCCTAAATGAATATATGTTTTTAATATTTAATGTAAATATTATACATATATTTAATATATTTGTATTTGATTAATTAATTAATTATTTAATTGTTAAATGATTAAATTAATTAAAATATAAATATCTTACATTAGGATATTTAAGTAAATGATATTAGTTGCCTTTGTTGACTTAAATAAATATCTAATAAAGTTGTATTAAGATATTTATGCAAGTTGATAACAGTTTTTTGAATGAAATTGAAATGAAAATAATTTGGTAATGCTTGCAATTTTCGGCCAAGGCTTATTTGCACAAGTATAAATTGTTTTCATGCTTTTCATTTGGTTAACCTAATACATTTCACAAAACATAAATTTCACAAAAGAAGCCAAAGGAGCCTGAAGAAAAGAAAGACAAATCAAAAGCTTGGATTTTTAGTAAGTTTCTTGAACTTGCTATTAGTAAGGAATTGTTCCTTAGGTTCTAGATTTAATATATGATATTCTTAGGATGTTTTCTTCCTTTGTTCCTTGTGGTTTTTGTTGATGAAAGTTTTGGTGAAGTGTGAAGCATGTATGATGAAGGAAGTGTTGTGACTATTGTAGTTATAAACATTCTTTTAGGTTTTGGAAACCATGTTGCTAATCTAGAGTTATTGACCCACTCTTAAATGACCTAGATTTGATCTTGAGTTGTTTCATTGTGTTGAGACTTGGATTGTATGGAAGAATGATGATTGAAACAATTGATTTAATGTATTTGGTCTAATTTGTCCAATTTGTGGAAATTGAAAAATTAGGGTTCTTAACTAATTCCAAATTTGGGACTTTTCATATATGTTGTGTATTTGTGTGTGTATATGATACATATAAAGTTTCATGTTCATTGGAATGCATTTAGATGTGTTTTGAGACATGAAATGACAAAATGCACAAATGTGCTCCAAGGAGGGGCTCTCGGCTTTGGTGATAGAATTTGGGGATTTTGGTTGCTTTGGTGTTTTGATGTTTTGAACATCATAAGTTCATCTTAGAAATGATTTAGAATCATTCAAAATTGATTAGATCAATTTCGGACTAAAATGGACAAAAATACAAAGCAAGGGTATTTCGGTAAATTCACCTAAAAATGTTTTATTGAATTTATTTTCATAATTTGATTATTGGAATGTTAAATAAATATGTTTATTTAATTAATCCGAGAAAAAGTTTTGAAATCTGAAAATCGGATTTTCACCGCTTCCGCTGCGTTACCGGATTCACCCCCTAAAAACCCCTACAAAATGGTATCAGAGCGAGTCTGATTCTAGGCCACCTAAAATGATTAGCCTTCATTGAATCAATGTTTAATCATGTTTTCTTGACTTTATGCATGCTTATTAGGATCTAAATTGGTTAGATTTAGGGTGTATGACACTTAGCGGAAAATCCCTAATAAATAAGTTTGAATGTAATTATGTATTTGATGCATGTTATATGGTCCGTCTTGTCAATACGGTTTATGAATACTTCTTTGTGACTACATCCGAGACCGTGCCTCTGCTGTGAGGATGTAGCCGATAAAGATTTATTTATACCGGATGTATATCAGATACTAGGTAAATTCAAGTAAAAGCGGAATTCTGAACGTGCCCTAGCTGTCAGGATTACGTAAGTAACTTGAGTTTATCATTGACGAGTTTAACCTTGGTACGTCTCCTTGTGGGCCTGCCTTCGCAGCGACAACGAGAAACGGCCAGGACCGGATACTTAGGAGTCATTAGTGAATGATTGACAAATGAGTTGTCTACCTGATGAATATACGTAGGCGAGACCGTGCCTCTGCTGTGAGCCGAAATATATTCACGGGATCCACTTTTCACTATTAGTATTTAATTTAATTATTAAATATTTGTATTCTGTTTGGGATTACAGTATTGCATGATTTAGTGGGAGGGGCATATTAGATTAAAAATCCATGATCTAGTTTATGCTTTTGATATTATATGAAACTGCTTAATTTCTGCTAACCGTTTTTCGTGATCTATATGATAGATTGGCGATGGCGGCACAATCCACAAATCAGTTTGCGCGTATGCTTGATGCGAACAAACTGAAAGGCGCTGAGAACTTTGCAGACTGGGAATTGGATTTGAGGATTGTCCTCGATTCCGAAAAGCTGGGATATGTTCTTGAGGGTCCGTTGCCCCTTGCAGTGGGTGCGGATGCTTCGGAGGAGGAACGCCAAGTTTTTGAAACTTGGAAGGATGATGATTTAAGGGTTAAATCATACATCCTTAGTTCACTGTCTCCGAAACTCAAGCAACAGTACTATGGTATGCTAGATTCCTATAGTATGATGACGCGATTGAGACAATCGTTTGAGAACCAAGAACAAGTGATTGTTCACAAAGTCGCCATGGAACTGTTCCATGCGCGTCTGGATGAGGGGCAAAGTGTTAGCCCACATGTTCTTCAGATGATCGATTTGATCGATCAATTGAGGCAACATAATCTCATCTTGAATGACATTCTCGGTAGGAGTGTCATTCTTGGTTCACTACCAGCTTCATTTCGCCAGTTCGTGATGTACTTCAACATGCACGGGACTGTCTGTACCTACCAGGAGCTACATAGGATGTTGCTCACGGCAGAAGAGGACCTTAAGAAGGGAGTACCGACTCGCCCTCCTAGAACTACTTCTCTTTCGGCTTCTTCCCAAGGATGGTCCAAGGGAAAGAACAAGAAAGGCAAGAAGAAGAAGAAGGCTTTTGGTCCTCAACAACAGGCGAAGATTGCAAAGCCCAAAAGGGCTTCTGAAGACAAATGCCACCACTGCGGCAAAGTCGGGCACTGGAAAATGAACTGTCCTGATTACATTGCCCAGCTGAGGAGAGACAGAGCTTCTACATCAGGTACTTTTATTTTTCCAGTTATTGATTTATCTTTGGCTTGTGAAGCCGTTACATCCAACTGGATTTTAGATTCTGCTTGTCCCATTCACATTTGCAATTCGTTGCAGGTGCTGAAGGAAAGTAGGAAGGCTGAAGCCTGGGGAGATGCAGTTGCGGTTCGGGAGTGGAGACTCTTTGGATGCAGTTGCAGTGGGAGTATGCGAGATCTCATTGCCGAATGGGACACTTTTGTTAAATGACTGTCATTTTGTACCTGGATGTGTCGCTAATATTATATCACTTTTTGTATTGGATACAGAAGGCTTTTGTATTAATATTAAGAATAGTTCTTTGTATTTATATGATAGTAATAATATTCAGATCCTTTGTTGTCCAAACCAGCATGGTCATTATACATTGCAAACTTCAAAAGATATATTAAATACTGGAGTTAATAAACGTAGTTTACCTGTAATTAATAATACTGAACTTTGGCATATGAGACTTGGTCACATTGGCGTTAAACGCCTTACCCAATTGGTTAGGAATGGTTTGATATCAGATCTTACCATTGAATCCTATCCAACTTGTGAATCCTGTATTCAGGGTAAGATGACCAAAGCCCCATTTTCTGGTGTTGGACACCGCGCCACTAACTTACTGGAACTCGTACATTCTGATGTATGTGGTCCACTAAGTCAAACTGCTCACAGTGGTTATTCGTACTTCGTTACCTTTACCGATGATTTGTCACGGTACGGTTATGTGTATTTGATGCGACATAAATCGGAAACCTTTGAAAAGTTCAAAGAGTTCCGAAATGAAGTAGAAAAACAAACTGGTAAATATATTAAATGCCTTCGATCAGATCGAGGCGGTGAATATATGAGTGGTGAGTTCATGGATTATATGAAGGAGAATGGGATTCTCGCTCAATATACTCCTCCAGGTACACCACAGCACAATGGTGTATCTGAAAGGAGAAATCAGACTTTATTGGATATGGTCCGATCGATGTTGAGTTTCACAGATTTGCCCTATTACTTATGGGGCTACTCTCTCTTAACAGCCGCACATCTTTTGAATAAGATTCCTTCAAAGGCTGTTCCTACGACACCGTATCAGATATGGTTCGGTAGGAGACCAAATCTTAATTATATTAAGGTTTGGGGTTGTCCTGCCTATGTCAGGGTGACTCAGCAAGATAAGCTTTCGCCTCGAGGGCAAAAGTTTAGGTTTGTTGGATATCCTTCGAATACGAGGGGATATCTGTTCTATGATACCGAGCATCGAAATGTGTTCGTAGCTCGCTTCGCAAAATTTCTAGAAGTAGAATTTTTGTCAGAAGGTGGTAATCATAGACAGGTTGAGCTTGATGAAGTCCAACCTGAAAACAACGAGCCAACGGAGGAACCTGAAGTTCAAGTAGATGAAGGACCTTCAACACACACACTCCGTAGGTCGGAAAGGGTATCTAGACCTCCTGAACGCTTGTATTTGATACAAGAAAAGAGTCTGGATGTTCTCTTAGTTGAAGAGACAGATCCTTTCACCTATAGAGAATCGATGTTGGACATCGACTCCGTGAAATGGCAAAGTGCCATGAAATCCGAGATAGACTCAATGCATGAAAATCAAGTTTGGGACTTGATTCCGCTTGCCGAAGGAATTGTTCCTATCGGTTGTAAATGGGTTTACAAAAGGAAGCGCGGGCCTGACGGTAAGGTTGAAACATACAAGGCCCGACTGGTAGCAAAAGGTTACACGCAGCGACCTGGCGTCGACTACGATGAAACTTTTTCGCCGGTAGCAATGCTTAAGTCTATCCGGATTTTGCTTTCTATAGCTGCGTATCATGACTACGAGATTTGGCAAATGGATGTCAAAACAGCTTTTCTAAATGGATTTCTTGATGAAGAAATCTATATGGAACAGCCGGAAGGTTTCACATCCAGCGAAACCTCGGGTATGGTATGTAAGCTTAAGAAGTCCATTTATGGACTTAAACAAGCTTCACGAAGTTGGAATCTTCGATTCGATGAGATTATTAGATCGTCTGGTTTTCTCAAGAATTCGGAAGAATCCTGTGTGTATCAGAAGGCCAGTGGGAGCATGGTCGTATTTTTAGTCTATATGTTGATGACATCCTAATCATTGGGAATGATTTAGGTATGTTGCAAAGCGTCAAAGCGTACCTCTGTAAGAATTCTCCATGAAGGACCTGGGAGAAGCTTCCTATGTTTTAGGGATAAAACTCTATAGAGATAGACAAAGGAGGCTGATTGGGTTATCCCAATCAACGTACATAGATAAGATCTTGGAACGGTATAGTTTTGGTAACTGTAAGACAGCAAACATACCGTTCAGACATGGGATTCATCTTTCTAAGAAGATGTGTCCACAAACAGAAGATGAGAAGGTTAGAATGTCTAACCAACCTTATGCTTCGTGTTTGGGTAGCATAATGTATGCCATGTTATGTACGAGGCCTGATATCAGTTTCGCTGTTAGCGTAACTAGTCGATATCAGTCCAATCCAGGTAATGACCATTGGATGGCCATTAAACATATCCTAAAGTATCTTAAAGGTACTAAGGATAAGTTGATTATATATGGAGGAAACGAACTGCAGGTTAATGGGTATACAGACTCCGATTTCCAATCGGATCCCGATGATAGAAAGTCTACATCTGGATTTGTCTTTACCCTTAACGGAGGTGCAGTTTGTTGGAAGAGTTCCAAACAGGGATCGACAGCTGATTCCACCACTGAGGCGGAATATATTGCAGCTTCTGAAGCTGCAAAAGAGGCTGTGTGGATAAAGAACTTTATCACAGAATTGGGAGTTGTCCCAAGTATCGAGAATGCGATTCCGTTATACTGTGATAATACTGGAGCCATTGCGCAAGCAAAGGAACCGAGGGCGCATCAGAAGTCGAAGCATGTGGAACGCAAGTACCACATCATTCGAGAGATCGTGTCGCGAGGGGATATTGTCGTGTGCAAGGTACCGAGTGAAGATAATGTAGCAGACCCGCTGACGAAGGCCATACCTCCGAAGTTGTTTGATAAACACGTGGAGTCGATGGGTATTAGATACAATCGATATTGGCACTAGAGCAAGTGGGAGATTTTGTTGGGGTTGGTGCTCAGAGCGCCAATTCCCGGTTGTATTTCTGTTAAATACTTCTGTAAAACATTATTATTATGAATAATATATGCAGTTTCTATAATATAATCTATTCTTATATGGTAAAGACGTAATGACCCGAGAATGATTAGTCATGATACAGTTGCAAAAGCGTCGCAACGGACATTGAGAAGTATCATGACGTTGTCATTCTCAGACAGTTCCTGGTCAAGGTTTACACTACTTGGTCAGTATAGTAAACCCGTTGAGACCGGTACATGTCGTATACTGGAATATATGATTCCAATGGTTTCTCAATGAACCATAGTCTTGGAGACTAGTATAGACGTGTAGGTGTTTATAGCGGATAAACACTGAACGACTCACCGAAGATTCTTAATGGATGGTACACCAGCGTCAATAAGAATCTTCTTGGGTTGAGTAGCACTTGTGATTCTTAGACTTGAGATGCCATTGTGGGCACATGAGACATCTTCTACACTTAGACGGCAGTCACGTCACCGATCTATTTAGATCAGACCTCCGCCTGTTCGTTGGGTGTAGATAGATCCTCAGGGTGTCCTATGTGTATCAAGATAGGATCCGTCAGTTCTGTGTATCAGAGCATAGGTAGTCCATATGATAGCAATCAGATAAAACCATGGGCCCGTGGTAAAGTTTAGAAGCTAGTTCTAAACATTCTTTTGAGATTGCTAATAGAATAGTCGACTGGATAATCCCGATAGAGATTTGACGTTTACATCTATATCTCTGGGATTTATCCGGATACCTGTGACGGAGGAATTATACATTTGCCATGACCTCGACCTGTATGGTTCAGCGAGATTATCCGTGATCGTCATAATCTACGGGTGGATAGATTATGGACACGAAATTTGATTTCGTGACGGATATACCTGAATCTAGAGAGTCTCAATAATGAAACATACTCGTAGAGCACTAGAGCAACATTAATAAATAATATTGATTATTTATAAAGTCGTTTAAAGGTTAAACGCAAGATACGTGCTAAAAGGACTAGATAGTCATTTGCCTAATTATTGTGTATTTACATTTAATACTTGATTAATTTAAATACACATTAATTAATAGTCAAAATGAGTTATTTGACTTATATCCTAAATGAATATATGTTTTTAATATTTAATGTAAATATTATACATATATTTAATATATTTGTATTTGATTAATTAATTAATTATTATAATTGTTAAATGATTAAATTAATTAAAATATAAATATCTTACATTAGGATATTTAAGTAATGATGATTAGTTGCCTTTGTTGACTTAAATAAATATCTAATAAAGTTGTATTAGATATTTATGCAAGTTGATAAATGTTTTTGAAATGAAATTGAAATGAAAATAATTTGGTATATGCTTGCAATTTTCGGCCAAGGCTTATTTGCACAAGTATAATTGTTTTCATTTCTTTTCATTTGGTTAACCTAATACACTTTCACAAAACATAATTTCACAAAGAAAGCCAAAGGAGCTAAAGAAAGAAAGAAAGGAAAAAATCAAAAGCTTGGATTTTTAGTAAGTTTTTCAACTTGCTATTAGTAAGGAATTTGTTCCTTAGGTTCTAGGCTTTAATATATGATATTCTTAGATGTTCTTTCTTTGTTCCTTGTGTTTTTGTTGATGGAAGTTTGGTGAAGTGTTGAAGCATGTATGATGAAGGAAGTGTATGACTATTGTAGTTATAAACATTCTTTTAAGGTTTTGGAAACCATGTTGCTAATCTAGAGTTATTGACCCACTCTTAAATGACCTAGATTTGATCTTGAGTTGTTTCATTGTGTTGAGACTTGGATTGGATGGAAGAATGATGATTGAAGTAATTGATTTAATGTATTTGGTCTAATTGTCCAATTTGTGGAAATTGAAAAATTAGGGTTCTTAACTAATTCCAAATTTGGGGGTTTCATATATGTTGTGTATTTGTGTGTGTGTATTGATGCATATAAAGTTTCATGTTCATTGGATTACATTTATGTGTTTTGAGACATGAAATGACAAAATGCACAAATGTGCTCCAAGGGGGGCTCTCGGCTTTGGTGATAGAATTTGGGGATTTTGGTTGCTTTGGTGTTTTGATGTTTTGAACATCATAAGTTCATCTTAGAAATGATTTAGAATCATTCAAAATTGATTAGATCAATTTCGGACTAAAATGGACAAAAATACAAAGCAAGGGTATTTCGGTAAATTCACCTAAAAATGTTTTATTGAATTTATTTTCATAATTTGATTATTGGAATGTTAAATAAATATGTTTATTTAATTAATCCGAGAAAAAGTTTTGAAATCTGAAAATCGGATTT
This sequence comes from Zanthoxylum bungeanum, assembly GCA_019454045.1. Classification (NCBI taxonomy): domain Eukaryota; kingdom Viridiplantae; phylum Streptophyta; class Magnoliopsida; order Sapindales; family Rutaceae; genus Zanthoxylum; species Zanthoxylum bungeanum. Next base: position 145,718 of record SKCR01044314.1, read on the forward strand.
TCACCGCTTCCACTGCGTTACCGGATTCACCCCCTAAAAACCACTACAGGGACATCCATCCGAAACATATATCTTATATATGCCAATACATCCAATGTATTACCTACTTTTCCCTCTGAATCAACTAAGCCTTGGCTTTGGCACAACAAACTTAGTGATCCAGTCAAGCGCGACCCATTTGACCATGGAAAGCTTCGTAATCAATGTCGATGGACAAGAATGGTATTGACTTTGGCCACAACCAACAACTTGGACAAGACACCAATATGGAACAAAGTTCTCGTGATTCAAACACATCCTCGTGGACAAAAGGCCTTGACTTTGGCCAACAAGCCAATGCCAGTCTCCAGATCTTGAGTGAGAACCACTCAATGGAAGGAAAAACGCTTAATATTTTGTGAGGGTTTTTCGAGTGAAAATTGGTAACCAACCAATTTATTATATTTGTTAAGGTCTCATCATCATACACCCTAAACTGCATTCTAAACACATAATAAAGCGCGTATAATAAATAATAATGATATGCGGATGAATACTTTACACACCATTGATCCTAGATCAAATCATCTCAATTCTCTCTCTCCCGCTAATTTCTCTCTCTTCTCTCTTCTAGCACATGTAATCACTTCTACCCGTTACCTCACTTCTAAAGAACCTCATTTACATTGAGGGGAATAGGTGATAAGAGAATACAAAGAGTATGGAGGTGATAAGGCTGGACACGCAGGTCCAATTAATAAATCAAATTTATTACAACAATTTCTAAAATTGCCCCACCCTTCTAATATCCATCCGATATACATTATTCATGCATCGCAACCATGTATTCACACAAGCATGTTATCAATCAATCTAATCAAATTAATTAATCTGATAATTAGTGATCATCAAATGTTCAAACAACGATTTGATTTTGCTCGAGTCAAACTCGTTTTGCGAATAAGTACTCAAAGTACGAATTCTCGAATTAAATTAAACTACATCATTAAATCCAATTTAATATGCATTCAATTCTAATTCACTATTTAATTCCAAATTAAATACTACACTTTAATTACGAACCTTTACGACTTAAATTCCAAATTTAATCGCTATGGGTCTCAAAGCCCGATTAATATCCAATATTAATTTAATTAAAGTCCAATGGGCTTTTAATTAATTTCTTAAGGCGTGGACTTTTGGTCAACTCGGGTCAAACCGAATAACCAAAATCCAATCCGGGAATTACTCCATAAGCCCAGAAATCAATTTTGGCCCATTAGGCCCAATTAAACTTTAAAGGTCCATTAAGTCGCATTTGGGCTTTATGGATACGGTTTTGGGCCCAATTGGATCCAAACTTTTTTGCCTAAACCCAACTTTGTACAACAAAGCCCAATAAGCCCATTTACAACATAACAAGCCCAAATCCAATTTTAAGGCCCAATTAATTAAATACAAAAAATCCGATTTCACATTTAATTAACCTAAAGTGTATATCATGATTAATCACCCAAATTAACATTTCTAAAACATCAATTTATATAATTAATCATGCTCATTTTCATCATCACATGTCCAATACATTTTGATTAAAATCAAACCCAATTCACATGCTCAAAGTCTCGGCATTTGTGGGGAAATTATATCCGATTTGGTTTCAATCCAATTAAATCCACAATTGACATAAATCAACATTCTCGAATGATTTCCAACACATCCAATGATCAAAAATCAAAAAATCACCAAGACAAAATAGGGCTAAGGCATTCGACCAACACAAATTTTGGGCAAAAAATTGATCCAATCCAATTTCATGAAATTGATCCAATCAAACTTCAATTCAACATGTTTTAAGCATACTCAATCATCCAATTCAACCAAATCATGCTTGAAAACATTTTACCCAAATTTTAAGCCCTAAAATTTTTCATGCTCAAACCTTGCTCTAGATGCCATTGTTGGTTTCTATTAAGGTCCCAAGATCAATAATAAGCATGAAATATGTGCGAATAACAACGAGGAAGTTGCGGAATACTTACATCGAGCGGTTGAGTGACGCGGGAGGCAACAAAGCATCAAATTCTGCTCGGCAGTGGACTGCTCACAGGTCACAGATTCGGCCTCCTCCATTGTTGGTTTTTGAGCTCCTTCATCAAGCTCCAAGCTTCGTCGAATGATTCCCGGCTCATGGGTAGACTTCCCTATCACCTTCGCATGTCTCTCGGAGTGCTAGCTCTTGTGATTTTTGCCACAAAAATCACACACTCAAGTTTCCCATTGCTCTCGGTTTTTGAAAGAAAACCAGTGAACAATTTTTGCCTCCATGGGCTTGTGAGAGAGAGAGAGAAAAAAAGAGAGAAGAAGTTGTTTATGTTGTATTTCAAAATGTGTATCTAATACCAAAATAATTAAAAGTCAAATACCTATATCAAATAAAGGTAAATAGCCTTTTAATTAATACAACAACTCACATCAACCATCATACTTGAGTGTCAAACACTCAAACATCAACTCACATCACGTCACATCAATCAATCAATTAATGGTTACATCACTCAAAGTGACATGATTTGACGTTTGATGTGACGCTAGATGCGACTAATGATTTGACATTTGATTTGACTTGCGTGCCGCACTCGAATTCGAAATGCGAATGTGCTCGCAAATATTCTCAGGCTCGGGTTCGCTAATTCCAAATTAACGAATTTTCCGTTGCGTCGTAATTAAATGATTACGCCTAGCGAAATCACTATTCACGTCGCTAACAAATTAATTCTAAATTAATTCGTTCGCCCGAATTAAAATCTAATTTTAATTCCGAGTCGAAATCCAATTTCGTTTAATATATCAAATATATTAATTAATCGATTAATTCCAAATTAACCGTTATCTCTCTTTTAATGATATTTTATCCCAGATAAAATATCTCCGCAATTAATCCCAGATTAATTTTCTCTCTCTTCTTTTTAATCCCAGATTAATTTAGAGTGCGAGTCATACATCATCGGTGAATCTTTGGGAAGCGACCCATGAGATCCCCAGATATGTTGGCAGTAAATTCGGTCATCGGACTATCCGAACACGTAAGTACCTCGTACTACGTTTATACCGATTTACAAGACAATGTTGGCCTCTAGCAAAGCGCCATGCCTACCCAATTCTCCGGAAATATCCTTACAGGAATAAAGGATCTATATCAGGCGTAGTATACGTAGTATTGCATATTTCTGTCCAGTATCGGATGATCACGTGCTAGGCCTGGGGCTGGAATTGTGTCTGCCCCGTATGAAGCATATGTCGGATGTCTGGTAACTAGTCTCTATAATCGGATAACTATGACCTAGTCATATTATCCCGATGACTGCAGTACTTAAGAGTACTAGTACCGTATCCTACGTGACCATCATCTCCATATGACTGGAGTTACACTTCCGTCTTGACATCACACCCAACACACTACGATTCTCAATATACCCAGCATTGGCGTACACAGAACCTGTTAAAGCCTTGGACGACCGCAACCAAAGTATATTGATTGTCGCAAGTATTAGCGGTGCGAGTCTTAGGTTAAAACCAAATACACCTACCCTGATTTCGGACTTCCATAGACACATAGTCATACTAGCAATGGAATTCCGAGGGGGTCTATCCAGAGCGAAGCTATTTCCCGTACCATTGGTAAAACACAACCTCCTATTACACTTGCATGAGTATCCTATACCCAAATATATGAGAACTAAGCCGTTGTGCCCTCACAACGCGCACAAGTGTAATACTAGTCTTTTACGTATTTATCGTGTCCAATCTCGATAATACTCTGACTAGGGATATTTAATGATTTATCCTTCGTGGACTGATACTGTCTCATATCATTCTCCGTCCAGGAACAAATCATAGGGACATCCTATCATTTATACATCTAGGTGATCTAATCACAAATGATAAGAGTGCAATCTCATTTGTCACATAGTTAATTTGTACAACAACACCATGATATGTACAAATAGTGACACTATGAGTTATAATTGTCAAACATGACTATAGTAATCATTACATTTGAATGTAACCGATCATTTGTAGTTGATTATATAGTTGGACTATAATAATCATTACATTTAATTGTACCAAAAATAATTAATTGGATAGTTGGACTATAGCAATCAATATAACTGGAAAGATTAGCGTCAAATGACATAATCCTAAGTGACAATGTCTTTAACGGCTCCAATTTTCCAGATTGGAAGATGAATCTCAGGATAGTCCTGGGCGCTGAGAAGTTACTCTATTGGATAGAGAAACCTCTCGGGCCTGAGCCCGGAGTTGAGCAAATAATAGAGCATGAGTTTTGAAAGACTTATCGTAATGATAAATTTAGTGCTCAACCCGTTATGCTTACTGCAATGACTCCTCAATTTCATCGTCAAAACAATGGATTGTATCTTTATAGTATGATGTTGAAATTGAAGGTTCTTCACAGATCCATCCTTAGATCTTAGAAGTATGAATTGCAAAAGAAGCTATTTCGCTCGCGTATGTCAGAGGGTACATCTATCGAGCACTAGGTGTCGTAGATAATTACTGACATCGAACAGCTAGGTTAGCTGGGCATTACCTACGAGGCCGAGACTTCTATAGATTTTATCTTACAGACTCTGCCCGAATGCTGGGGCGGATTCATCATGAACCAAGAAAAAACTCTTGGAGAGTTAATGGCTATGCTCAATGAGGCAGAGCCAGAGCTTCTTAAAAGGCAAGAAGCGCAAGACGCGTCTTACTTCGACATCCTAGAAGGCCAAGGCTTGGCTGAAGGCTTATGGGGGTGTGAAGAAAGGCCGGCAAAGGCAAAATCGTCACTGTCTTCTAGGAAGACAAATGACATATCCTAAGACGTCTACCTACATTGTGGCAAATGGGGTCATTGGAAGCATGACTACCATATGTACAAGGCGGAGTTGAAGAAAGCGAAGACGGACAAGGCACCAGCTTCAGGTATGTTTGTTATAAAAATATCCACTACCAGTTTTAAAAAAATTGGATTTTTGATACTGGAAGTGGTACTCAAATATATAATGATGTGCATCATCTGCTGATTAGCAGGAGACTGGCTTCAGATGAGATCTACCTGAGAGTCAGATACGGGATGGGAGTCGCTGTTTTGGCTATGGGAACCTAAGTTTTGGAACTACCATTTGGGCATGTACTTAAATTAGGAAACTGTTATAATGTACCTAGTTTGACTGGAAACATTATCTCTATATCTAGATTAACCCGTTACAGGTATACCTTTATGTTCCAGAACACTGGGTATTTTGTTTATAAAGAAGATATTAAGATATACACATTAGATGTGAATAACAATATTTATGTTTTGAATATATACAAATCTCAAACATAAAATATGATAAACAAAAGATCAAACTGAGTTAATCAGATGAGACTTATTTGTGGCATTGTTGTCTGAGACACATTGAAAGGACTCTAATATCCACAATTTTGAAGAATGGATACTTGGACGGATTTGATCCTAAATCATATGATGTCTGTGAATCTTATTTATTAGGCAAAGTGCTTAAAACACCTTTTAATGGTAAAGATGTACGTGCCACCGAGCTGTTAGCCCTCGTTCATGGTGACGTATATGGGCCCATGTTTAGCTAGGCTAGAGGTGGTTATGAATACTTCCTAACCTTTACGGATGTTGCATCACGTTATGGTTATGTGTATCTTATGAAACATAAATCGGAAACTTTTGATGAACTTAAAGAGTTTCGACATGAAGTAGAAAAACAGCTGGCAAAAGTATTAAAATATTTTAGTTGGACCGTGGTGAAGAATACTTTAGCAATAAGTTTCTAGATTACTTAAAAGAATATAGTATTCTTTTACAGTGTACTCCTCCCGAAACACCTCAATTGAGTGGTGTGTCTGAATGAAGAAACCAAACCTTGTTGGACATAGTAAGGTCAAAGACGAGTCGCTCTGAGCTACCAATTTCCTTATAGGGATACGCATTAAACAGTGCAATACTTATTTTGAATAAGATTCCATCAAAATCTATTGGACAGACTACATATGAAATATGGACAAGAAAGAAACTGGGTTTCATATTCTTGAAGATTTGGGGATGCTAGGCATGTTAAACGTTTGGATGGTACCAAACTAGAACCCAAATTAGATAAATGCCTATTTGTAGGTTATCCTAGGTAAACCAAATGATACTACCTCTACAACCCAAAAGAACACAAGATATTTGTTACTCTCCATGCTGTTTTCCTAAGAGGAATTCCTAAATACAGTGGAAAGTGGCAGGAAAGTAGAACTCGATGAAAATCGGAGTGATACTGTTCCTGGCACCGAATTCCTAACGGAACACGAAAATTTCATCAGGGATGAGACTGTTCCACAATCTTCTAACACACAAGAACCGCGTAGGACGGAGAGAGTCAGAAAATAACCTAAGAGGTGTGGGTTCCTGATCTCACCTCACGTAGACTTTAGTCTCATTAAGGATAATAAACCGACTACGTATGAGGAAATGATACAAGGTATCGACTGCACTTTATGGCAGGAGGCCATGAAGTCTGAAATAGATTCCATGTATATCAACCAAGTTTGGACACTGGTTGGTGTGCCGGAAGGCATTGTGCCTATTGGTAGCAAATGAGTCTTCAAGGTGAAGACAGACATGGATGACAACATACAAACGTACAAAGCTAGGCTTATAGTGAAAGGGTATCGTCATCAACATGGTGTCGATTAAAATGAAACCTTTTACATGTTGCCATGATTAAATCCATTCGGATAATGATTGCTATTGCTGCATATTTCATAATGAAATATGGCAGTTGGTCGTCAAAATCGCTTTCCTTAACGGGAACCTTTTGGAGGATGTTTTATACAACAGCCTGACGGTTTTTGTGATACCAAAACATGCAAACAAGGTTTGCAAGTTAAATTCAATCCATTTATGGATTGAAGCAAGCATTGTGTTCTTGGAACCAATGTTTTTATGAGATCATATTACAATATGGTTTCATTCAAAATGAAGATAATTCTTGTGTATATAAGAAACTTAGTGGGAGCACACTGAAAATGATTGTCCTATACGTTGATGGTGTATTGCTTCTTAGCAATGACAATCCCATACTACAATCGGTGAAAGCTTGGCTTTCTTTAAAATTCTCAATGAATAATTGGGAGAGGCAACCTTTATTCTAGGAATAAAGATCTACTGGGATAGATCTAAAAGTTGTTGGCACTCTCCGAGAACTCGTACATTGAAAGACATGTACGCGACCTGGTCTCTCATATGCTTTGAGCATATGAAGTCACTATCAGGCCGATCCAGGTGATGGTCACTGGATTGATGTTAAGAACATCCTTAAGTATCTCAGACGAACTAAGGTTTCATTCTTAAACCATGGAGATGGAGAACTTGAGGTGACTGGGTTCACCGATGCAAGTTTCCAAACTGATAAAGATGACTGTAAGTCGCAATAAGGCTACCTATTTGTTTGAACAACTGAACAGTGAGCTGTAAATCTTCCAAGCAAGATACTGTTGCCGATTCAACAATAAAAGCGGAATATATTGCTGCGGCTGAGGCAGCAAAAAAAGCATTTTGGATCTATAAAATTCCTAATTTGATTAGGAGTAGTTCTGTTAGCAGTTGAGCTGTGCTACAACACATGCTAGGGAATTACGGTCTCATCAATGATCCAAGTACGTACTTCGACGATTTCATCTGATCCGTGAGATCATACATTGTGGCGATGTCAAGATCAAAAGATCGTTTCAAATGATAACCTTGGATATCCGCTGGCGAAAGCGATATCTCAACATAAGCATGAGCGACCCGTACATAGTTCAGGTGTTGGACACTTGAGTGATTGGCAATAGGCCAAGTGGGAGATTGTTGGACAATTAGGACCCATAACATCACTATTTTGTAAAGGACATGGTGTTCTTGTACAAAATTAACTATGTGACAAAGTACATTGCTCTTTTATCATTTTGTAATTGGATTACTTGGAAATATATAAATTATAAAAGTCCTTAGGATTAGTTCCGGATTAATAAGACATTAGACAATATTAATCCATGAAAGGTTTAATCATTAAATATCCATAGTCGTAGTATTATCGAGACTGGACATCGATAATGCAGAATAGGCTAGTATTTCACTTGTGCGAATTATGGAAGCTTAACGGCATAGTTCTCATATATTCAAGTATTGGATACTTATGCAAGTGTGATAGGAGGTTCTGTTTGCCGATGGTACGGGAACAGCTTCGCTCTGGATAGACCCCTCGGAATCCCATTGGTAGTATGACTATGTGTCTATGGGAATCTGAATCAGGGTAGGTGTATTTGGTCTTAACCTGAGACTTGCATCGCTAATACTTGCGACAATCAGTATACTTTGGTTTTGGTCGTTTGGGGCTTTAACAGGTTCTGTGTACCTCTCTTTTGGGTATACTGAGAATCATAGTGTGTTGCGTGTGATGTCAAGATGGAAGTATCACTTCAGTCATATGGAGATGTTGATCACGCAGGGATACAAAACTAGTACTCTTAAATGCTGCAGCTATCGGGATAATATGATTAGGTCATGATTATCCGATTACAAAGACTAGTTGCTAGTGATATGATATATGCTTCATACATGGCAGACACAATTCCAGCCCCAGGCCTAGCATGTGACATCCGATACTGGATCGTAATACGCAATACACTGTATACTATGCCTGATAAAGATTGTATATTCTTCGTTGAATATTTCTGGAGAATTGGGTAGGCACGGTGCTTTGCTAGAAGCCAACAGTGTCTTGTAAATCAGTAAGAACGTGGTACGGGGTACGCACGTGTTCGGATAGTTCGATGACACTATTTACTACCAACATATCCATGGATCTCTTGGGTTGCTTCCCAAAGATTCACCGATGAGATTTGACTCGAACAGAGAATTAATCTGGGATTAATTATGAGAGAGAAAAAATAATCTGGGATTAATTATGACAAGAATTAATCTAGGATTAATTAACATAGAGAAAATTAATTTGGGATTAATTCGACAAGAAAAGAGAACGCGATTAATTTGGAATTAATCGGTAAAATAAATTTAATAGTTAAATTAGATTTTTCTATTTAATTTATTTATTTGGGCTAAAATAATATATTAGATATATTAAATGAAATTGGATTTCAATGCGGAATTAAATTGGATTTTAATTCTAGCGAACGAATTAATTTGGAATCAATTCGTAAGTGACTTCCGTAATAATTTTGCTAGACATTATTATTTAATTGAATTGGATTTAATTGCATCACGACGGAAAGTTCGTTTAATTGTATTAAACGTAAACGAGCCCGAAGTGTGTTGTCTAATCCCACTTGAATTTTGAATTTAATTGGGTGGGACCCACCACTCACATCACTTGTCAAAGGTGATGGTGGTAGTTGGCAAAAAGTAAATGGTTTTTTCAAAAACCAGTTGCCTTTATCCAACATGGTTTTTGAAACCATATATAACACACACTTATTTTGGAAACCATGACTATTCATCTTCTCCCAAAAATTCTCTCTTTGGCCGAACACTATACTCCTTGGAGGAGAAATTTTTTCTTTCAAAATTTTTTCTTGCTATTGTTGGATAATATGACCCATAGCGTCACTATTTGTACAGATCACGGTGTTGTTGTACAAATTAACTATGTGACAAGGAAATTGCACTCTCATCATTTGTGATTAGATCACCATAGATGTATAAATGAAGAGAGGTCCATATGATTAGTTCCTGGATTGAGATGATATGAGACAGTATAAGTCCACGAAGGAATAATCATTAAATATCCCTAGCCGGAGTATTATCGAGACATGACATCGATAATACGAAATAGGCTAGTATTGCACTTGTGCGCGTTGTGAGGGCACGACGGCATAGTTCTCATATATTTAAGTATTGGATACTTATGCAAGTGCGATAGGAGGGTGTGATTCACCGATGGTACGGGCAACAGCTTCGCTCTGGATAGACCCCTCAGAATCCCATTGGTATTATGACTATGTGTCTATGGGAGTCCGACATCAGGGTAGGTGTATTTGGTCTTAACCTGAGACTTGCACCGCTAATACTTACGATAATCGGTAGACTTTGGTCTTGGTGGTACAGGGCTTTAACCGGTTCTGCGTACACCACTTCTGGGTTTATCAGAGAGTCGTAGTGTATTGGGTGTGATGTCAAGACGGAAGTATCACTTCAGTCATAGTGGAGATGATGTCACGCAGGATACGGTACTAGTGCTCTTGAGTGATGCGCATCCAATCATGATATTATGACCAGGTCATGAATATCTGATTATAGAGACTAGTTACCAGACATCCGACATGTGCTTCGGACGGGGCAGACACTTATCCAGCCCCAGCCCTAGCACGTGACTATCCGATACTGGGCCGATATACACAATACTATGGTATACTACGCTTGATACAGATCTATATATTCCTGTAAGAATATTTCTGGAGAATTGGGTAGGCATGGCGCTTTACTAGAAGCCAACCTTGTCTTGTAAGTCGGTATAAACGTAGTACGAGGTACTTACGTGTTCGGATAGTCCGACGACCGTATTTACTGCCAACATATCCGGAGATCTCATTGGTCGCTTCCTGAAGATTCACCGATGACGTATGACTCGCACTTTAATTAATCTGGGATTAATTGGAAGAGAGAGAAAATTAATCTGGGATTAATTACGGAGATATTTTATCTCGGATAAAATATCGTTAAAGAGAGAGAACGATTAATTTGGAATTAATCGGTAAAATTAATATATTCGATATATTAATCGAAATTAGATTTCGACGCGGAATTGAAATTGGATTTTAATTCGGGCGAACGAATTAATTTAGAATTAATTCGTTAGCGACGTGAATAATGATTTCGCTGGGCGTAATCATTTAATTACGACGCGACGGAAAATTCGTTAATTTGGAATTAGCGAACCCGAGCCCGAGAGTGATTGCGAGCGTATTCGCATTTCGAATTTGAGCGCGGCACGCAAGTCACATCAAGCGTCAAATCGTTAGTCACATCATGCGTCAAATCAATTATCACTTTGAGTGATGTGACTTGACAACATGTCACTTTATTAAAGTGATGTGATGTGACTTAAAGTAAAAGTAGAAGTGATGGGTGAAAAGTTGATTGAAAGCTTTTGCTTTTTGCTTTTGACTTTTTAATAAAAGTTTTGTATATCTTTTATTTACTTACTTGGTAAATAAAAAAAAAAAGAAAGGTAATACAAAAAGGCATCACTTTTTCTCTCTCTTGATTCAACATTCACGGTTTTGGCAAAATGGAGCCAAAATGGTTTCTCTCTTCTCACGGTCTCCTTGACAGATTTTCTTCTTCATTTTTCTGGTTTTTCACACAAAATGGAGAAGATTTTGATCTTGTAGCAAGATCTAAGTGCTAGCACACTCATGGAGGAATACAAAGGTGATAGGGAAGTGAGTTTGTGAGCTTGGAAAGCTTGAAGCTTGGAGCTTCAATGGTGTCTCCCATGGCCGAACCTTGAAGAAGCCGAACAGTCACCACCGTGCAGCCCCTCACACGCGCAGCTCACTGCCGAGCAAGGGAGAGCAGTTCGCACTTCATCTTTGTTGCATCTCTACCGATCAATGTGAGTTATTCCGCACCTCTTTTGATATGTATTTAACTCGTTTATGCATGATTTATGATCCTTGGGACTTGATTGAAACTCAACAGCTAGCACATAAGGAGTGAATCAAAGTGATAGGGAAACTCACCCAAGTGTTGGAAACACTCAAGAAAGTTTAGAGCTTCCATCTACATCCATGGAAAAGTTTTGAAACTCATCAGATCATTGTATGTTTTTTCCGCAAACTTCTTTATGTATTCACACACAAATCATCTTAGAGATCATTGGCATGTTCTAGGAACACTAACATGGTAGTCACTAGAGGGTCCGAGTCTACCAGATCGAGTCACAGTACAGTCATAGTCAAGTAAAGTCATGTGTTGGATACATATGTAGTTGTAAGTGTGTGTGTAATAAGTCAAGATGTTCATGAATAGAGTTGTAAAAAGAAGTTTTTATTAAGAATTCAGTTAGGACTTCTGATTTACATTTCATGTTTATAAATTGGGCAAGAGTCCCTATTCATGAGTTTGTATTTCCAAATGAGTTTTGCAGTATTGATCACAATCATAAAGTTAGAGGCTCATTGGGATGGATCAGTCTATCCCATGCCAGTAGCATCTCTAGGAGATGGATGTGATAAAAACCTGCCTGGAACAAGCCAATCAAACCATCCACATGTTCTAAGCTCCGAGAACCGCAAATCTTATTTTTTTGTAAGAACAAAATCCTTCCAATATCAAGCCCAACCCTTAAGAAACCTTGCACTTATGAACCTTTCTTTATTTCTTTGGAGAATTTTGAATAGCGATACAGCACCACAACGCTTGCACACGTTGATAAGCTTCTGTTCCATAGAACCATGGAAGAATCCACTCCCTCAAGATGATACAAGTCACCTTGTTTTGTAAAACAATATGTTCTTAATTAATTCTCAATTACAATGAATAATGCCCATTTAAATAGGTGGCTAACCCTAATTCTACCCAAATATAATAAAACCCTAGTAAAATAAACCCAATAACACATAAAATACTTTAAAATTTCGTGCATGGGCTTTCTAATTTAATTAAAGTTCATCCCAACACTTAAACATCACATAACCTTAAAAATATGAAACATAAAAGTTGTAGGGATAACTTGCTTCTAGTATTTGACCAAGACGGCTTCTGAATTGGACTTTAATGTAAACTAAGAAGTTGTAGATCCATGAGTCCTCTTTACAATGCAACTTGAATCACTAAAATCAGACATCAGATGAGAACGTTACATCCAAAATATGAAGAGTGCGCAAATCTCACCACTACTAATGCATTATTCGAAAATTAACCCCGAAATCAATCAAGGCAGCCCATGTACGTCCAATACCCATTCCATTCTTGCCGTAGACATAATAAAGCCTTCATATAAAGTCTCATGCATGGAACAAACTCCAAGATTCCACCAAAAAGGCCCAAATACACCAATCTAACCAAGCCATGCAATACGCCACAACTTCAAGTTAACTTGGCCCAACAAATAGAGTTCATTCCAGATCACATCATTAATGATACGAACCTGCCTAGAACAAGCCAAGCAAACCCCTCCACGCATTCTAAGCCCCCAAAATCGCGAATCTTGATTTTTGTAAGAACAAAATCATTCCAAGATCAAGTTCAACCCTTAAAGAACCTTACCCTTAAGAACCTTTCTATATTTCTTTGGAGAATCCCACAATGCTTGCCACACATGGATAAGATTTTGTTTCGTAGAACCAAGGAAGAATCCACTCCTTCAAGGTGACACAAGTCACTTTGTTTTGTAAATAAAAATATGTTCTTAACTAATTCTCAATTATAATGAATAATGCCACTTTAAATATGTGGCTAACCCTAATTCTACCCAAATATAATAAAAACTAGTTTATAAACCTAATAACACATAAAATACTTTAGAATTTCGTGCATGGGCTTTCTAATTTAATTAAAGTTCAGCCCAACACTTAAACATCACATAACCTTAAAAATATAAAACATAAAAGCTGTAGGGATGACTTGCTTCTGTTTTTGACCAATAAGGCTTCTGAATTGGACTTTGATGTAAACTACAAAGCTATATATCCACGCGTCCTCTTTCCAATGCGACTTGATTCACTAAAATTAGACATCGGATGAGAACGTTACGTCCAAAATATGAAGACTGCACAAATTCATCCACTACTAATGCACCATTCAGAAATTAAGCCCGAAATCAATCAAGGCAGCCCATGTACGTCCAAGACCCATTCCATTCTTGCCTTAGACATAATAAATCCTTCATATAAAGTCTCATGCATGGACCAAACTCCAAGATTCCACCAAAAAGGCAAAAATACATTAATCTAACTAAGCCATGCAATCAGCCACAACTTCAAGTTAACTTGGCCCAACAAACAGAGCTCATTCTAGATCACATCGTTAATGGTAAGAACCTATCTGGAACAAGCTAAGCAAACCCCTCCATGTGTTCTAAGCCCCAAGAACCGCAAATCTTGATTTTTGTAAGAATAAAATCCTTCCAAGATCAAGTTCAACCCTTAAGGAACCTTACCCTGAAGAACGTTTCTTTATTTCTTTTGAAAATATTGAACATCGAAACAGAGCTACTATGCTTGCCACATATTGATAAGCTTTTATTCCGTAGAACCAAGGAAGAATCCACTCCTTCAAGATGACACAAGTCACTTTGTTTTGTAAAAAAAAAATGTTCTTAACTAATTCTCAATTACAATGAATAATGCCACTTTAAATAGGTGGCTAACCCTAATTCTACCCAAATATAATAAAAACTAGTAAAATAAACCCAATAACACATAAAATACTTTAAAATTTCTTGCATGACCTTTCTAATTTAATTAAAGTTCAGCCCAACACTTAAACATCACATAACCTTAAAAATATGAAACATAAAAGCTGTAGGGATAACTTGCTTCTGTTTTTGACCAAGAAGGCTTCTAAATTGTACTTTGATATAAACTACAAAGTTGTAGATCCATGAGTCTTATTTCCAATGCAACTTGAATCACTAAAATTAGATATTGGATAAGAACATTATGTCCAAAATACGAAGACTAAGCAAATCCCGCCACTACTAATGCACCGTTCAGAAATTAAGCCAAAATCAATCAAGGCAGCCTATGTACGTCTAAGACCCATTTGATTCTTTCCTTAGACATAATAAAGCCTTCATATAAAGTCTCAAGCATGGACCAAACTCCAGAACCCAAGGAATCTTCCAAATCCACCAAAAAGGCCTAAATACACCAATCTGACCAAGCCATGCAATCGTCCACAACTTCAAGTTAACTTGGCCAACAAACAAAGCTCATTATGGATCATATCAGGATGTTACAGTTCATCCCACACCTAACCATCTTATTTTTAATGACTCAAATTTCCTAAGTTCAACTAATATTAGGACTGGGTGACTTAGAAAATTTTTCTCTGAACTATAACGGAAAGTTCTTGGAGACGACCTAGTGACCAGTGAACCTTACTCTATTTTAGGCCTAGCGAGCCTATTGTTAAACTTGGGTGTTTTAGTTATGGAGTGGCCTTTCATTTCAACAATTAAGTTAATTCATGTAGAGGCCCAACAATATTTATGAATTTTAAGTCCAAGTCCCTTATTTTATTAAAAATGGCAAAACTTCAAGACTTTTCTAGAATCAATTACCATGTATTAAAAAACAAAACTCAAAATTTCAAACCACCCAAAATTCTCCCTTGACTGAAATTGAAGAGAGAATGCATGAAGAAGAATTTTCACTTCCCTTAGTAAATTCCCAAGGAAAACCAAGAGTAATCCACCACAAGCTAAGCCTAAGAAGGAGGAAAGGAAATTTGGAGACTCCATTTGTGAGAAAAGAATTTGAATTAAGGTAAGAAATATAAAACCCAAATCTTGGAATTTTGAGTATTCAGGAATTGATGCTTGTAATGGGCTATTGATTGAAAGTAGTGTGATTATTGATGATTGTTGTGATGAGAAGTTCATGTTTGGGAAATTTTTAGGTATGTCACCCTAGTTGAAGCACTAAGTAAGGATAATAGAATTGGGCGATGTTGGGATGTTAGAAGGTTAGCATGATGACAAATTGAGTGTTTGTAATTGCTTGTGGTTGTGTAAGAATGAAGTAGTGAGCTTGATCATAAAAGAAGTGAAGATTAGCCCTAGAAATAGCCGAGCGTCATGACACCATTGAGCTAGCATCGCGATGCGTAACAAGCTAAAACCTCTTTTTCAATTATAATGTTTGAGCGTTGTGACGCTATTAGGCCAGCGTCATGACGCGTATCAAAACAGAGCCTCTGTTTTGGTTCTACCGTGTGGGAGTCGCGAAGCATGCCATATAGTGTCGCGACGTGGATGGAAGTCGTGACCCTTGGCACCCAACGCGACACGCAACAAAAATTACTCTCTGCCTCGACTCAGCTAGGTCGGCGTCATGACGTGCACATCTTGGTGTCGCGACATGTGTCTATTTTGATCAAATTTAATTAGCTATTCCCATTTTATTCAAGAAGATTAGAGGACACCTTAGGGGGACTCATATCAATATAGAGACACACATGCATGGCGTATAGAGATGATAGTTTAACCGAATTAAAAAGCCTAATTTAATTTCGAATCATATTTTACACTAATATTCTAATTAAGTTTATCAAATATTGATACTCGACAGGAGCCACGATCTCCCTCGGCGACGTGAAATGGAGTTACTCAAACTTCAAACCTATGAGTGGACTTTTCTTTCCAAGTTGAAATTTATTTATTATTTTAATTTGATACTTATTTTAAATTTTTTTAGGGCATTAGCCAAATTGACTTCTGGTTGTTTCATAAATTAGAAAGTTTTGAGATTTAAAAGCATGAGATTTTATGATTTTTGGAGTCATGGGGGAAAAACCCACCTCAGTATGTAACTTATGGAATTGACGGACCGAGAGTGTGTGCACACATAGTTCAGGACTATAGATGACTGATGCCTCTAGATCATAGTTCAGGGCTTGGATGACGGCGATATGTAACGCCCCTAGAACCTCATTTTAGGGGCAATGATCAACACTCTTGGCAATAGTTCAGTGGTTTGGGGGATGACGATACGTAACGTCCCAAGACTACTAGTTAGTCGTATGGGGGACGGTGATACGTAATGCTCCCATGCGTCAGGTTTTTCTATAGTTTCCAGAGATTTTTAAAGCAGAAGATTTTCAGAAACACATTTCTCAAAGTTTGAAAGAAAAAGAATATGTTTTCAAGTATAAGATTTTAGAAAGTGATTTCAATTTAAGATGATTTCACTCAACCATACTGATACATTTTTCTCTGATTTTGTAGTTATATTCACCGAGTTCCATAGGACTCACCCCCTCACTCTCCAGTTATTGTGTAGGATCCATCTTTTGGTGAGTCACACACAACTTTTGGAGACATAATCCGGGAACAAGAGTTATGATGCAGTTACTGGTTATGAGGTCCATCATACCAAATCTACATTCACATAGAATGTATTTTTTTGTGATTTCATTTTACTGTATGATAGATATATGATGATGATGTGTATATGATGAGTAATTTCAGTTATTTATATATTTTTATGACTATGCATTTGTGCTAATTCTAAGATTGCGTGTGTGTGATTATTCATGTGATTGCATAGTATCATGGTAAAAGTGAGTTTTCTTTTGCATATGTCAGTGGCTTAGGCGACAGTAGGATCCGTTGTCTGCCGGTAGCATTCTCGCATTGGGAATGTTATAAAGTTGGTATCAGAGTATGGTCTAGGGAATCAGTGACTGTAGTAAGATAGTAGTAGTGTCTTATATATGTAGTATACTCGGGGTACTACCATATATAAGAGGTTGTTTCTCTAGTAACCTTGTCCCGATGTATGTCTCATTCTGATTAATCATAATTTCTTTAAATGCAATTGACCATTTTTCCTTCTTAATTTCTTAGATATCATGCCACCCAAAGGTATAACTGGAGTCAGAGGTAGGCCTAGGCGTGGTAGGGTGCCCAAGGGTGGAGATCCAGATCATAGATCAGTAGCACTCCCCCTGAGTCAGATAGGAGGCAGAGAGTGGAGTCTGTACATGAGGGTGGTGTAGGAGAAGATAAGGCATCACCAGTAGATCAGCCTAATGATACAATAGCTACAGGTTTACAGCAGATTCAGCAGTCAGTAGCAGCTCTTGCCCAGTTGGTTACCCGTCAGCAGCAACCACTGGGCATAGAACCGAGAGCTGTAGAACTCACAGTTCATATTCCACCTCCACCTGTAGGACTTTCAATGGCTCACCAGACAATAATTCCTCCAAATATACCAGTTCCTACCACTTTCCGACCAGGACCTTCCACTGTACCTCTTGAGCCACTTCCAGTGACAGTTCAAGTTATGCAGCGACAAAAGCTACTAGTGTCCTTGCATGACTTCCGGTAGCTTCATCCTCCCACGTTCTCAGAAGTAAAGTCCTACGCTGACCCATGTGGCTTCATTGAGGAATCACATCACATATGTACAGCTTTGGGGTGTTCATCGAAGAGGGCGGTTGAGTTAGTTAGTTTTCAGTAGAGGAATATCACCAACACTTGGTTTATGTCATTTCGAGATGGTCGGCAAAGAGATGCTCCTCTAGTGACATGGGTTGAGTTCAGTACAACTTTCTTGTCCAGATTTTTACAGCAAAGTATTAGAGATGCTAGAGTTTGAGAGTTTAAGCAATTGATTCAAGGAGAGCGGATGATAGTTTCTGAGTACGATATAAGCTTTACTCGATTGTCTCGATATGCCCATATTTAGTCAACACAGAGGAGAAGAAGGTGAATAGGCTTGTTAATAGGCTTTGGGATTACTTGTTCCTCTCCATTCACTTCACAAAAACTACTACCTATACTTAGGTTTTAGATGCTGCCCTAAAGTTTGAGGCACGAGTTAAATAGAGACAAGTAGAAAGGGAATCTCGGAAAGACTAAGATCAGAGGAAATGGTTAGGCCACAACAGAGTGGCCCAAGTAGACAGCAGCAGGTGTCGGCTCCGCTTACTACAAGTAGAGATATGGGCTTAGTTTAGGGAGGTTAGGATCGCGGACCGACTTAGAGTGCCACCTATCGTGCAGTTTCTTCTCCCTCGGTGGCCCAACCATGGTGAGGTCTTCCATTATGTTTGATATGCAAGCGGACTAATTCGGGGGCTTGTCGATTTGGGAGTATGGATTGTTATCAGTTTGGACAAATGGGCCATCTGAAGCGAGACTGTCCGGTACTAGGAGATCAGTTGCCATCATTCAGTACCACTCCATCTACACCCTAGCCACATCCTAACAAGAGTGTAGCAGGAGGAGAGTATAGACCCGTGAGTAGAGGAAAGACAATACGGAGGGAGGGGACAGCCAATGGGTGATCGAGGACAGACTTCCTCCAACAGAGCTCAGGGTAGGGTGTATACCCTCACACCCTAGGAGGCGCATGCATCCAATGCAGTCATCACATGTATATTATTGATTGGTTATATGTAAGTGAGGGTGTTATTTTATTCGGGTGCTACACACTTTTTAGTGGCACCATGTTTTGTAACTCAGTTGGGTAGAGATACCGAGCCTTTAAATTCACCTATCATCATAGCTACACCAGTAGGAGGTCTCACAGAGGCTACACAGGGTGTGAAACACTATCTTGTAGAAATTGATTGGTATATTTGTTATGCCAATCTTGTAGTATTGAGCATTTTGGGGTTCAGTGTCATCTTGAGGATGGATTGGTTAGCTATGCACCATGTAATATCAGATTTTCAGGGGAAGACTGTTACGTCACATATTCCCAATCGATCAGTTAGAGTCTATCATTGGGATAAGAGTGTAGCACCTCACAATTTAATATCAGCAATGCAAGCATTTAAGTTACTTCAGAGGAGAAACATGAGTTATTTGGCTTATGTGACAGATAGTAGAGTGGAAAATATAGGCCTTGAGCAAATTCTGGTGTTAATAGAGTATCTTGATGTATTCCCGGATGAGTTGCCAGGGTTATTATAGGACAAAGAGATTGAATTTTGTATAGATGTAGCACCAGAAACCCAGCCTATATCGATTCCCCTATATAGGATGGCCCATGCAGAACTTAAGGAGTTGAAGACGCAGTTGCAAGACTTATTGGATAAGGGCTTTATTCACCCCAGAGTGTCCCCGTGGGTGCTCTGGTGTTATTTGTGAGGAAGAAAGATGGGACACTATGGTTGTGCATAGATTACCGACAGCTGAATAAGGTGACAATCAAGAATAAATATCCACTACCAAGGAATGATGATCTGTTTGATAGTTACAAGGGCACAGTGCTTTTCAAAAATCGGTCTATAAGCAGGTTATCACCAATTGAAGATTAGGAAGAGTGACGTCCTGAAGACAGCCTTCCAGACTAGATATGGACATTACGAGTTTTTGGTAATGTCATTTGGTTTAACCAATGACCCCGCGACTTTTATAGATTTGATGAATATGGTATTCAGACCTTTCTAGATCAATTTTTGATAGTTTTCATTGATGAAATTATGGTGTATTCATGTAATGAGCAGAAGCATGTAGAGTATTTGCATCAGGTGTTACAGACATTGAGATAACATAAGATGTATACTAATTTCTCGAAGTGTGAGTTTTGGTTGACTAATGTGGTATTTTTAGGGCACGTGGTATTAAAGGAAGGGATTGGAGAAGATTCCCAGAAGATTGAGGCTATTCAGAACTGGCACTAACCTAAAAGTGTGACGGAGATTCATAGTTTTTTGGGATTAGTAGGATATTATAGGAGATTCGTAAAGAATTTCTCCAGAATAACTGCCCCGTTAACACGACTAACTCATAAGAATGTGAAGTTTGAGTAGTCGGATGCTTGTGAAAAGAGTTTTCAGGAACTCAAACGATGATTGACTACTGCTCTTGTTCTTACACTGCCAGCGGAATCAGGAGGATTTACAGTGTATTGTGATACTTTTAGAGTGAGATTGGGATGTGTGTTGATGCAAAGAGGAAGAGTTATTGCTTATACTTTTAGACAACTAAAGTCACATGAACAGAATTATCCCACTAATGATTTAAAGATGGCTGCGATAATTTTCGCTCTGAAGATTTGGTGGCATTATGTGTATAGTGAAAAGTTTGAAATCTTCCCCGATCATAAAAACCTTAAATTTATCCAGAGCCAAAAGGAGCTTAATTTAAGACATAGACAGTGGATATATTTACTGAAAGATTATGACTGTTCCATTTAATATCATTCGAGTAAAGCTAAACTTTATAGTTGAGGCCTTAAGCAGGAAGTCTATGGGGAGTTTTAGCTCATCTACCGATTGAGAAACGACATCCATCTAAAGAGATGCAAAGATGTATCCTGGTTGGAGTGAGTTTTTAGGACAGCTCAGAGGCGTTATTAGCGCAGATACAGGTTCAATCCACCCTTATAGATGAAATCAGAGTTGCATAAGAAGCAGACCATGAAATGCACAGATTAGAAGCAGGTTGTAGAAAGGTACAAAAATGATTATCATATAGACAATGAGAATCTCATCAGGATACTGACCAAAATTGTTGTTTCTCTCAGTTCAGGAGTTGAAACATCATTATTGGAGAAGGCCCACACTTCATCCTATACCATGCATCCCGACATCCACAAAATGTATCATGACCTAAAGAATTTTTACTATTATGGGATGGTATGAAAATGATGTAGTGGAATTTGTTACGAAATGCCTCACTTTCCAGCAAGTTAAAGTAGAACACCAGAGACCCAGCGGGGAAACTCAAAGTTTAGACGTTCGGAGTGGAAATAGGAAAAGATTACTATAGACTTTGTAGTTGGGCTTCCTCATACTTCAAGGGGCATGATTCTATATGCTGATTGTGGATAAATTGTCTAAGTCTGGCGCATTTCTTCCAATAAACTAGTTACTCAGCGGTTACTATGCCAAATTGTAATCTGGATGAGATAATGTCGTTGTATGGAGTACCTATCTCAATAATCTCTGATCGAGGTTTCTCATTTACATCCAAGTTTGTGCAATCATATCAGGAGGTTTGGGTTCCCAACTATGCTTTAGTACAACTTTCCACCCTTGGACGGATGGCCAGACATAGGGCTATACAGACCTTAGAAACATGCTTCGGGCTTGTGTCATTAATTTAGAGGGTAGTTGGTGTTGGTTTATTCTAAGGTCCCAAGATCAATCAAGACATGAAATAATGCGTGAATACACAACCAACGAAGATAGCAGAATACTTACATTGGTTGGTTGATCGAATCGGCAACAAACAAAGTCAAAAACGCACTGCCAAGGGCGCCAAACTGCAGCAGTCCACTGCCTCCATTTTCAGATTTTGAGCTGAGAAAACGGAGCTCCAAGCCTCGTCCGATGATCCCGCTCATGGGTGAACCTCCCTACCACCTTCGCAAGTCTCGTAAGTGTGCTAGCACTTGAGATTTTGCCACAAATCCCACTCCAAGCTTCCCTATTCACGCCTATTTTGGTTCCAAAACCAGTGAGCATTTTCATGCTTTTGGGCGTGACATTTGCCAAGAGAGAAAGATGAAAGAAATTAAAAATTTCAATACGTGAGAGAGAGAGAGAAGTTGTAATAATGAAGAATTGATTTCTAAAATCTATTTCAACATTTTACCAAACTTTTCACCTTGTAAAAGTCAAGGTAAAAGCATTTTAATTATTAAAATAAATGCCATAAATGCTTTTCCTAAAAGCATTTACAAAGTCAAGTGTAATTAACTCCATCTACTATTCACTTTAATAAAGTGAATAGTAACAAGTCACATCACATTTAATTTTGACGCTTTGATTTGACATGGGGCCCCACACGATATTAAATGCGAGCGGGCCCCGCAAAACAATCTCGGGCTCGGTTTCGCTAATTCCGAATTAACGAATTTTCCGTTGCGTCGTAATTAAATGATTACGCCTAGCGAATCACTATTCACGTCGCTACGAATTAATTCCGAATTAACTCGTTTGCCCGAATTAAAATCCAATTTTAATTCCGCGTCGAAATCTAATTTCATTTAATATATCGAATATATTAATTCATCGATTAATTCCAAATTAATCGTTCTCTCTCTTTAGACGACATTTTATCCCGGATAAAAATCTCCGTTATTAATCCTAGATTAATTCTCTCTCTCTTCTATATAATCCCAGATTATTTAAGAGTGCGAGTTATGCGTCATCGTGGATTATCGGGAAGCGACCCATGAGATCCCCGGATAATCTGGCAGTAAATACGGTCGTCGGAGTATCCGAATCACACGTACCAAGTACTACGTTCTACCGATTTACGAGACAAGGTCGACTCCTAGCAAAGCACCAAGTCTTCCCAAGTTCTCCGGACATATTCATCAAAGAAATCTAGATCTTTATCAAGCGTAGTATACAATTGTATTGTGTATCGGCCCGTATCGGATAGTCACGTGCTAGGGCTGGGGCTGGATAAGTGTCTGCCCCGTCCGACACATATCGGATGTCTGGTAACTAGTCTCTATAATCGGATATTCAGACCTGGTCATAATATCACGATTGGATGCGCATCACTAAAGAGCACTAATACCGTATCCTGGTGACATCATCTCCACTATGACTGGAGTGATACTTCCGTCTCGACATCACATCCAATACACTACGACTCTCTGATAAACCAGAAGAGGTGAACACAGAACCAGTTAAGATCCCCCACCACCAAAACCAAAGTTTACCGATTGTCGTAAGTATTAGCGATGTAAGTCTCAGGTTAAGACTATACACACCTACCTTGATTTCGGCCTCCCATAGACACCTAGTCATAATACCAATGGGATTCCGAAGGGTCTATCCAGAGCGAAGCTGTTTCCCCTCACTATCGTGAAACACGACCTCCTATCGCACTTGCACAAGTATCCAATACTTATATATATGAGAACTATGCCGTTGTGCCCTCACAACGGCGCACAAGTGCAATACTAGCCTATTCCGCATTATCGATCCAGTCTCGATAATACTACGGCTAGGATATAATGATTATCCTTCGTGGACTGATACTGTCTCATATCACTCAATCCAGGAACTAATCATAGGGACCTCTCTTCATTTATATATATCTATGGTGATCTAATCACAAATGACGAGAGTGCAATTTCCTTGTTACATGGTTAATTTGCTACAGCAACACAATTGATCTGTGCAAATAGTGACGCTATGGTCATATTATCCAACAATCTCCCACTTGGCACATAGCCAGTCACTCGGGTGGTCCTACACCCGAACTATTAAGGTTCGCTCAAATTGCTGAGGAAAGGTTTTCGTCAGTGATTTGTTTGATTATCGTTTGACGCGATTTATACGATCATCACATCGCCACGATGTATGATCCGAACGAATCAGATGATATAGAAGTATATATCTGGATCGTCGATGAGACCTTTAATTCCTTAGCCTGTGCTGACGCCTAGCTCAGCTGCTAACAGAACTATATCTAATCTAATTAGATTTATTTCAATCCAAAAGACTTCTATTGCTGGCCTCAGCTGCAGCAATAATCCGCATTTGTTGTTTATTATTCGGCAACAGTTATCTTGCTTGGAAGATTCCAGCTCACTGTCCCGTTATTCAAACTTTATAGTACCGCAGTATTTAATCGTTTGGAAACTTGCAGCAGTGATCCCAGTCACTTCAAGTTCTCCTTCTCCATAGTTTAAGATAGCATCTTTAGTTCTCTGAGATACTAACAGATGTTCTTAACTTCAATCCAGTGACTGTCACTTGGATTGACCTGATTGTGACTCCATATGCTTGAAGCGTATGAGACACCAATACAAGTACATTTTAAATGTACAATTTCCCAGAGAGTGTTAACAACTCCAAATCTATCCCAGTAGATCTTTATTCCTCTAATAAAGGTCGTTATCTCCCAGAATTCTACGGAGAATTTCTATTGAAAGCCAAGCTTTCAACAATAGCTTTATGGGAATTTCACTGTCAGTGCGCTCTCCCACTAACCTTCTTATATACACAGAATTATTTCGTTTTGAGTCAAATCATAAACCATTATGATTATTTCAAAACGACAGTTCCAAGAACCTTATGCTTGCATCAATCCAAACATGGATCGAATAACCCCCGCAAACCTTGTTTGTCGGTTATACAAAATCGTCAGGATGTTGTAAACATCCTCCAAAAGGTTTCCTTTTCAGGAAAGCGATTTTGATTTGTAACTGACATATTTCATAAATGAATATACAGTTATCAACAAGCATCTTCAAAATGGATTTACCATGGCAACAGGTAAAAGGTTGAACCATTATTAACATAATGTTGATAACGATACCTTTCCGTCGAAAGCATAGCTTTGTACGTTGGTATGTTGGCCATCCATGTATGTCTTCCTTGAAGACATTTATGTACCATATGCATACTGCCTTGTGGTACAACAACTAGTATCAAACATAGTTGTTATACATGGAATCCATTTCGGACTCATGGCACTTTGCCATAACAGGGAGTCGATACCTCGGATCACTTCCTCATAACGTAGTCGGATGGTACACCTTCACAAGATTGACATCTTTATGAAGTTAGATCAGAAACCCATACCCTAGGTTGTTTTCTGACTCTATCCGATCTACTCATTTCTTGTGTATTTGAAGATTAATGGTATAGATTCATCATAGATGAACTATTCGTGTTCCATTAAGGACTTCGTGCCTTGAACAGTGTTACACACGATTGATTTCATCGAGTATCACTATCCTCCCACTGACCACTGCATATCGGTATTTCTCTCAGAAAAACCGCATGGTGAGCAACAATCACATGTTCTCATGTGAGATATACAAGTATTATACTTAAGGTTTCCCTTAGGATAACCTATATTGGCACTTATCCAATTTGGGTCCTTAGTTTGGTATCATCCAAACGCTATGCCTGGCATACCCAAATTATCAGGAATGAGAAACCTCGTTTCTTCCTTGTTCATATCCTATATGATATCTGTCAAACAGATTTATATGGAACCTTATTCTAAATAAGTTTTGCACTGTTAATACATATCCGGTGAGGAGAGAGTAGTAGCTCTGAGCGACTTGTGATAAACTTTATCATGTCCTCATCTGAAAGAATACTGTACTCTTTCATGTACGTATGAAACTTACTGCTTAAGTATTTTCCATTACGGTTTTACCGTGGCGGCATAATACTATAGCCGATCTGTTTTTCTACTTCGTGTCGAAACTATAAAAGTTTCAGATCTGTGTTCTTCAAAAGAAACACATAACCATAACGTGATGTCACATCCGTTAAGGTCACGAAATATTCATGTTAACATCTAGCCTAGCTAGATATGGGCCCACTTACTTCACCATGAATAGGGCTAACAGATCGGTGGCCATTTTACTATTACCAAGTAAATAGTATTTTAGGTAGTTTACCTAATAAACTAGATTCGCAGACCTTATTTGAATAGTCAAATCAGTCCTAGTACCCACTCTACAAAAGTGTGGATATACGAGTCTTGTTTAATTGTGTCCCAGACAACAATGCCACAAATAAGTCTCTATTGATCAAATCAATTTGAGCTATTTATTTGTCATTTTTATGTTTGAGATTTTATTTATATTCAAAATATAAATTATCTAATGTATTTATCTCAGTATCATCTTTATATAAGAAACACTTAGTGTTCTAGAAAATAAAGGTTTTATCCGTATCGGATTAAACACTGATATAGAGATAATGTCTCTAGTCAAACTAGTTACATTACAACATTTCCTAATTTAAGTACATACCCAAAGGGCAGTTCCTAAACTTAGGTATCTACGGTCGAAACAGCGACTTTCGTCCCGTTTCCGATTCGCAGAGAAATCTCGGCTTGAAGCCAGTATCCAGCTCACAGCGGATTCTGACGTCAATACATATGTGTATTATGTACCACACTAAGTATTTAAAATTCAATTTTAATACTAGTTGTGAACATAACTTTGACAAATATTTTAAAGTTAGAGCCTCGCCCATTCTTTAATTCCTTCGTGTCTTCCATATCCAAATGGTAGTCACTTTGGGATATGTCAATTATCCTTTTCAATATTTCACAAACCTTTGGCCAGCCTTGGGTTTCGGAATATCGAAACGATGTGCACCTTGTGCTACATGCCCAATTGCAAACTTTGACTTTTCTCCACTAGAATAGTCAATTAATTCTCCAAGAATTATTAATTGCAATTTTAATACTTTTAAATCTAAAGATAGATTTATTATAAGTATATTAATTAAGCACTAAAGTCATCATCACATAAATCTTCCAAAGACATTATGCTCTACTATTTGCTTAATTATGGGCTTAGTCATAATAAGTTATTTTATCAAATAAATTAACCTATTATTGATTCCAATTGAAAATTAATCATTTAAAAACATTTAATCTAAGGATTATATATTTTAAATATTCAACTTTTCAATTCTTTCTTGATTTCAATAGTCCAACTATTTATCAATTTAATAAGGTACTATTTATTATAATGATTACAATAATCCAATTATTTAATCAACTATAATTTTAATATTGATTACTATAATCCCATTATAAAATCAACTATCATTTTAATTCAATTATATTGATTACTATAATCCAATTATAAAATCAACTATAATTTAATTCAATTATATTGATTACTATAATCAAATTATAAAATCAACTATAATTTGAATAAGTTTGTTATAGTCCAACTATATATATTAAACAACATAAAATATTAGTCCAACTAATACTTTTGATTAATACGACGAGTAAAATATAATGAGCGTGTTTAGCGAGTAATTGAACGAATGTTGCAAATTCAATACTTGCCTCCCACTATTTTTCGTCGAGCCTCTAACCCTCTGTCGAGTACTCGGGAAACCGTGTTTCCTAGTGGGCTAGGATCCTATTAAATAACACACAACCCTGACTTTGGCCAATAAAAAGCTGTATGCTATTCAACTAGGTAGATCTCACAGATCAATTGGATCTCATCCATTCCTAGATCCGGTTAGGTGGACATCCAAGTCCGAAACATATGTATAATGTCAATGTATCTAATACATTTTCCTAACCCTATCCTCCGAATCATCTAGGCCTTGGCTTTGGCCAAAAACAAACTAATGATTCCAGTTAAGCGGGACCCATTGACGAGGAAAGTTTCGTAATCAATGTCATTGGACAAAAAGTGATCTGACTTTAGCCAATAAAAATCACGATTTGGACAAGACACCGATTATGCAACAAAACTCTCATGATTCAAGTACATCCTTGATTGACAAAGGTCTTGACTTTGGTCAAAAACAAACCAATGCCAACTTCGGATCTTGAACAAGAATCATTCAATGGAAGGATATTTGCTTAATATAAATTGAGGGATTTTCGCGTGCAAATTGGCTACCAATTTAATTATCTTTGTTAAGGTCTCATCATCATACACCCTTAAACATGCATTCTAAATACATAATAAAGCGAGTATGAAATAAAATAATAATGATATGCGGATGGATACTTAACACATTGATCCTAGATCAAATCTCTCATTTTCTCACTCAAGCTAGCACTTGTACTACTTCTACCGTTACACTACACTTCTAAAGAAACCTCATATACATAGAGGGGAATAGGTGAGAAAGAATACAAAGAGAAAGAAGGATAAGGCTGGACACGCAGGTCCAATTTAATAAATCGAATTTATTACAACAATTTCCAAAATTGCCCACCCGACTAATATCCATCCGATATACATTATTCATTCAACACAACCACGTATTCACACACATAAGCATGCTATCAATCAATCTAATCAAATTAATTAATCTGATAATTAAGTGATCATCCAATGTTCAAACAACGATTTGATTTTGATCGAGTCAAACTCGTTTTTGCGAATAAGTACTCAAAGTACGAATTCATGAATTAAATTAAACTACATAATTAAATCCAATTTAACATGTATTTAATACTAATTCACTATTCAATTCCAAATTATATTGCACTTTATTTTAATAACCTTTTACGATTTAAATTCCAAATTCAATCGCGTCGGGACTCAAAGTCCGATTAATGTCCAACGTCAATTTAATTTAAGTCTAATGGGCTTCAATTAATTTCTTTCTTTAGGCATGGCTTCGGCAACCAAAGCCCAATAGTGGAATCACCCAAAATGCCTTAGAAATTAATTTCGGCCCATTAGGCCCAATTAAACATTAAAGGTTCATTAGTCGCATTTGGGCTTTATGGTTAAGGTTTTGGGCCCAATTGGATCCAATCCATTTGGCCTAAACCAAACTTGATAAATCAAGCCCAATAGGCCCAATTACAACTTTAAATTCTAATTTCCAAAATTAGGCCCAATTAATTAAATCCAAAAATCCAATTTCACAATTTAATTACCAAAGTGCATTATATGATTAATCAACTAAATCAACATTTCCAAAACACTAAATTAGTCCAATTAATCATACTTAATTCATTATTACATGTCAAACATACATAATGAAAAATCAAACCCATATTACATGCTTCTAAGTCTCGGCCAAGGAAGGTTATTTTGTCCGATTTGAATTCAATCCGATTAATTACACAATCGACAACGTATTAACTTCCCGAATGATTTCATACACATCCAATGTTCATAAAATCAAAATTACCAAGACATTAAAGGGCATTGATAAATTCGGCCAAGGTAAGGAATTTGGGGTTTTTGTCCAATTCGAAATCCAATCCAATTCGATTCAAATTAACATCATCCTACATGATTCTAACTTCATCCAATGAATCAAATCAAAAATTCCAAGAATCCAAAATTTCCTTTAAATTCGGCCAACAACAATATTTTGGGGAAAATTATTCCAAATCATTTTTCATCAAATTAGTCCAACCAAAATGAATTTAAACATGTTATAAGCATACTCAAACAAACAATTTATTCAAATCATGCTCAAATCACATTTACCCAAATTTTAAACCCTACAAATTTCATGCTTGCAACCTTAGCTCTTGATGCCATTGTTGGTTTATTCTAAGGTCCCAAGATCAAATCAAGACATGAAATAATGCGTGAATACACCAACGAAGATAGCGGAATACTTACATTGGTTGGTTGAGTCGAATCGGCAACAAACAAAGTCCAAAAACGCACTGCCAAGGGCGCCAAACTGCAGCAGTCCACTGCCTCCATTTTCAGATTTTGAGCTGAGAAAACGGAGCTCCAAGCCTCGTCCGATGGATCCCGGCTCATGGGTGAACCTCCCTACCACCTTCGCAAGTCTCGTAAGTGTGCTAGCACTTGAGATTTTGCCACAAAATCCCACTCCAAGCTTCCCTTATTCACGCCTATTTTGGTTCCAAAACCAGTGAGCATTTTCATGCTTTTGGCGTGACATTTGCCAAGAGAGAAAGATGAAAGAAATTAAAATTTCAATACGTGAGAGAGAGAGAAGTTGTAATAATGAAGAATTGATTTCTAAAATCTATTTCAACATTTTACCAAACTTTTCACCTTGTAAAAGTCAAGGTAAAAGCATTTTAATTAATTAAAATTAAATGCCATAAATGCTTTTCCTAAAAGCATTTACAAAGTCAAGTGTAATTAACTCCATCTACTATTCACTTTAATAAAGTGAATAGTAATAAGTCACATCACATTTAATTTTGACGCTTTGATTTGACATGTGGGCCCCACACGATATTAAATGCGAGCGGGCCCCGCAAAACAATCTCGGGCTCGGTTTCGCTAATTCCGAATTAACGAATTTTCCGTTGCGTCGTAATTAAATGATTACGCCTAGCGAATTCACTATTCACGTCGCTAACGAATTAATTCCGAATTAACTCGTTTGCCCGAATTAAAATCCAATTTTAATTCCGCGTCGAAATCTAATTCATTTAATATATCGAATATATTAATTCATCGATTAATTCCAAATTAATCGTTCTCTCTCTTTAGACGACATTTTATCCCGGATAAAATATCTCCGTTATTAATCCTAGATTAATTCTCTCTCTCTTCTATATAATCCCAGATTATTTAAGAGTGCGAGTTATGCGTCATCGGTGGATTATCGGGAAGCGACCCATGAGATCCCCGGATAATCTGGCAGTAAATACGGTCGTCGGAGTATCCGAATCACGTACGTACCAAGTACTACGTCTACCGATTTACGAGACAAGGTCGACTCCTAGCAAAGCACCAAGTCTTCCCAAGTTCTCCGGACATATTCATCAAAGAATATCTAGATCTTTATCAAGCGTAGTATACAATTGTATTGTGTATATCGGCCCAGTATCGGATAGTCACGTGCTAGGGCTGGGGCTGGATAAGTGTCTGCCCCGTCCGAAACACATATCGGATGTCTGGTAACTAGTCTCTATAATCGGATATTCATGACCTGGTCATAATATCACGATTGGATGCGCATCACTAAAGAGCACTAATACCGTATCCTGCGTGACATCATCTCCACTATGACTGGAGTGATACTTCCGTCTCGACATCACACATCCAATACACTACGACTCTCTGATAAACCCAGAAGAGGTGAACACAGAACCAGTTAAGATCCCCCACCACCAAAACCAAAGTTTACCGATTGTCGTAAGTATTAGCGATGTAAGTCTCAGGTTAAGACTATACACACCTACCTTGATTTCGGCCTCCCATAGACACCTAGTCATAATACCAATGGGATTCCGAAGGGTCTATCCAGAGCGAAGCTGTTTCCCGTACTATCGGTGAAACACGACCTCCTATCGCACTTGCACAAGTATCCAATACTTATATATATGAGAACTATGCCGTTGTGCCCTCACAACGCGCACAAGTGCAATACTAGCCTATTCCGCATTATCGATGTCCAGTCTCGATAATACTACGGCTAGGGATATTTAATGATTAATCCTTCGTGGACTGATACTGTCTCATATCATCTCAATCCAGGAACTAATCATAGGGACCTCTCTTCATTTATATATATCTATGGTGATCTAATCACAAATGACGAGAGTGCAATTTCCTTTTGTTACATGGTTAATTTGCTACAGCAACACAATTGATCTGTGCAAATAGTGACGCTATGGGTCATATTATCCAACAGTTGGGACCAACATTTGCCACTTATAGAGTTTTCCTATAACAATAGTTATCAGAAAGCATTCAAATGACACCATTCGAAGTTTTGTACGGTAGGAAGTGCAGATCCCTAGTTGGATGGTTTGAAGTCGGGGAACAAAAGTTGATGGGGGCCCGATTTGGTACAAGATGCGGTGGGAAAATGAAGCTAATCAGAGAAAAGATGAATATGGCTCAGAGTCCCCAAAAAGTTATGCGGATCACCGGATAAAAGAGTTGGAATTTCAGGTGGGAGATTTTGTATTCCTAAAAGCATATTTTTTAAGGGAGTTATGAAATTCGGGAAAAAGAGTAAGCTCAGTCCCAGATACATTGGGTCGTTTTAGATATTTGGGAGAGTTGGAAGAAGAGCTTATGACTTGGCGCTTCCACCCAGCATGGATATGATACACCCAGTTTTCCACGTGTTTATGCTACAAAAGGTACTTGCGTGATGAATCTAATGTGTTGGAGCCCTAGACAGTCGATGTCCATCAAGATTTATCTTATTTGGAACAGCCTGTAGCTATAGTAGACATGGAGATGAGAAAGCTACGATCTAGGTGGATTTGTTGGACAAAATGACCCATAGCGTCACTATTTGCACAGATCATTGTGTTGTTGTAGCAAATTAACTATGTGACAAGGAAATTGCACTCTCATCATTTGTGATTAGATCACCATAGATATATAAATGAAGAGAGGTCCCTATGATTAGTTCCTGGACTGAGAATGATATGAGACAGTATCAGTCCCCGAAGGATTAATCATTAAATATCCCTAGCCGGAGTATTATCGAGACTGGACATCGATAATGCGGAATAGGCTAGTATTGCACTTGTGTGCGTTGTGAGGGCACAACGGCATAGTTCTCATAAATATATGTATTGGATACTTATGCAAGTGCGATAGGAGGTCGTGTTTCACCGATGGTACGGGAAACAGCTTCGCTCTGGATAGACCCTTCGGAATCCCATTGGTATTATTACTATGTGTCTATGGGAGGCCGAAATCAAGGTAGGTGTGTAAAGTCTTAACCTGAGACTTACATCGCTAATACTTACGATAATCGATAGACTTTGGTCTTGGTGGTACAGGGCTTTAACCGGTTCTGCGTACACCACTTTTGGTTTATCAGAGAGTCGTAGTGTATTGGGTGTGATGTCAAGACGAAAGTATCACTTCAGTCATAGTGGAGATGATGTCACGCAGGATACGGTATTAGTGCTCTTAAGTGTTGCGCAACCATCGGGATATTATGACTAGGTCATGCATATCCGATTATAGAGACTAGTTACCAGACATCCGACATGTGCTTCGGACGGGGCAGACACTTATCCAGCCCCAGCCCTAGCACGTGACTATCCGATACTGGGCCGATATGCACAATACTACTGTATACTACGCTTGATACAGATCTATATATATTCCTGTAAGAATATTTCTGGAGAATTGGGTAGGCATGGCGTTTTGCTAGAAGCCAACCTTGTCTTGTAAATCGGTATAAACGTAGTACGAGGTACTCACATGTTCGGATAGTCCGACGACCATATTTACTGCCAACATATCCGTAGATCTCATGGGTCGGTTCCTGAAGATTCACCGATGACGTATGACTCGCACTTTAATTAATCTGGGATTAATTCGATGAGAGAGAAAATTAATCTGGGATTAATTACGGAGATATTTTATCTCGGATAAAATATCGTTAAAGAGAGAGAACGATTAATTTGGAATTAATCGATAAATTAATATATTCGATATTATAACGAAATTAGATTTCGACGCAGAATTGAAATTAGATTTTAATTCGGGCGAACGAATTAATTTAGCATTAATTCGTTAGCGACGTGAATAGTGAATTCGCTAGGCGTAATCATTTAATTACGACGCGACGAAAATTCGTTAATTTGGAATTAACGAACCCAAGCCCGGGATTGTTTGCGAGCGCATTCGCATTTCGAATTCGAGTGCGGCACGCAAGTCAAATCAAGCGTCAAAATCGCAAGTCACATCAAGCGTCAAATCACATGTCACTTTGAGTGATGTGACATTTGAGTGATTGATGTGAATTGATTTGAGGTGATAGACAAGCATTTAATGCTTTGCTTTTTGAAATAGAAAAAGTAAATGGTTTATTAAATATTTTTGGAAATTATATAAACCTTTTACAATTTTATATTTCTAACTCATTCTCTCTCTCCCATTTACGGTATTAGGCTTTTTGGAGCCAAAACTTCTTCATCTTCTCTCTCGGTCTTGACCGATTCTTCTCCTCAATTTTTCTGGTTGACCGATCAATAAAGGAGAAAGAAATGATCTTGTTGCAAGATCTATGTGCTAGCACACTCATTGAGGAATACAAAGGTGATATGGAAGTGAGTTCGTGAGCTTGGAAGCTTGAAGCTTGGAGCTTCAATGGTATCCATCAATGGCCGATTCTTGGAGGAGGAAGCAGCCCTCACGCCGAGCAGTCCACCATGTTCGCAGCTCACTGCCGAGCAAGGGAGAGCAGTGCGTTCGTGGTCTTTGTTGCATCTCTACCGATCAATGTGAGTTATTCTGCACCTCCTTTGATATGTATTCAACTCGTTTATGCATGATTTATGATCCTTGGGACTTGATTGAAACTCAACAATGGTATCAGAGCCATTTGTGCATAAAACGTTTTTAGGGTTCTTGAGCAAAATTTGGGGCTTTTTGATTTAAGCATGATTTTGACAAATTGTTTGTTTAAGAATGTTTGTATATGAATAACTTTGAGTTATATGTAATCAATTTGAAGAAAAATTAATTGGATTGATTGACCGGCGTAAACACACACGTATAACGCAAGCGCACGTATCGTTCAAGTAGTATAAAAATATCGATCCCACGAGGACTTAATTCCTACTGTTGTTATTAATTGTTGAATCTATTTATTTACAAATATCTAATTAAATGGATAAGAGAGATATTGTTTGTTTGATTGGTTGAATGGCTTTACTAAATAAATAAATAAATAAAAAGACAAAAGAAAATACTAAAGAAAATACAAAAGACACAAAGATCTAGGGTTGTGATTCTCTTCCAATACCATTTTAAAGATGAAGTGATTATTATATAGATGGGTAAAACATTGATTTATTAACCTGGAACACGAAATTATGCGAAAGCATCTGTCGATGGTCAGACACAAATACCCAGTGTAACCCAATTGAACCATATTCCTATGTCAACCACATTATCTGGATTCATTAAGATTGAGTTCCAATTATGGCTACCCTCGCCCGACAGGTATATTCCTATCCTGTAAGGAAATCTATTAAATGGTTATCTATCCTCAAGGAAGATCGTGGGCTATTGAGTCTAAGGTCTTAAACTTAAAATCCCTATGTCTAGTTCATTTTAAGTTTACCTAATCAATTTTATTAATGGCCAATTAATAAAAAGCATTAAGATAAGACTCAATAAATAAATCTTTATAATACCCAAACTATAATCTAACCCTTATAAACCGGTGATATTGAAATTCATCACAACCCCAGATAACTATTTAGTTACAACACATAACTAGGACTAATACCTGAAAAATAAAAGACATAAAGTAAAAATACTGAAAAGTAAAAGACATAAAGTAAAAAGTAAAATAAATGCTAAGGTAAAAGGAATTAATTTTACTACTACTTATTTAGAAATCTCCCATAAAATAATATATAAACTTGTTATAATATTACCAACCGACCAATCTGGCGGTATCCTGATTAAGTCAAATTAAGTCCAACCAGCCATATAGGCGGTAATATTTGTCCATAATCCAGCCATAAGGCGGTACCAAAATAAATTACCAACCGACCAATCTGGCGGTATCCTTGATTAGTCAGGTTTAAACCAGATTAAATTGAATTGCCAACCGACCAATATAGCGGTATCCTTTATTAATCAGTATTTTAAATAGTGAATATATTATTTTTAAGGGAGATTAATCTAAATAGTAACAGTAAAAGAATTACCTTTCACCCTACCTTGGAAATTACCTCCTCATTACTGAAAAGTAAAAACTGAAAAATTAAAGAAAGAAAAGTATTGTGCGTAAAAGTAAATCGCGGAAAGTAAAAACTGAAAAGTAAAGAAAAGAAAGTGCGAAACTGAAAATTAATAACTGAAAACTAAAAATAAACAAACTAGATACAATCTTCTTATTTATTCATTAAGAATTTCAAAGAAGAAAGTATGAATTTTACAAATGAAATGGCTTGGTATTT
Organism: Zanthoxylum bungeanum; assembly: GCA_019454045.1. NCBI lineage: Eukaryota > Viridiplantae > Streptophyta > Magnoliopsida > Sapindales > Rutaceae > Zanthoxylum > Zanthoxylum bungeanum. Next base: position 181,774 of record SKCR01044314.1, read on the forward strand.
ATAGGCAAAATTTTGCCACCATCAAATCATCCATCAAATTCTCCACCAAATCCATTATTAATTTCTCCACTAATTACTCCACCAAATCCATAATTGCTCCACTAATTTCTTATCTTGTTTGGTGTTGATTGATAATTTTTATTAATTATTAATTAATTAATATTTTGCTTTGAAAATGATTGATAATGACTTTTAATAATTACACTCCACACACTTCTGGATGGTTCATCCATTTCGGTCATTAAATCATCATAATTTGAAAATATTTTCTCTTTCAAAGTTGTAGATCGTTGAGTCTTCTTTAATCTGGAACTTGAATCAGCTCAATCCGATATCGGACTAAAAAGTTATACCCAAAATACGACAGATGCGCAAAACTGGAATTTCCAAAACTGCACTTCTTTAAAAACGCCCTTTCAAGTTTCCAATCTCCAAAATTAATATATCAAGTCCAATAATTGCCCTTATTTGATCCACATTTCATCCTAAATGATTTCATTGAGTCCCGATATTATTTTATCTGCAAAATAAAATAAAACATATCAAAACGTTCATCAAACCGAGAAACTAAACAAAATATTAAGTAAAAGGGGCGGTAAATATTGATATATTTTCCGCTCATCACACCCCCAAAACTAACATTTTGCTAGTCCTCGAGCAAAACAACAAAATAAAATTAAAATTAAACTAAGCCACTTTCGTAGGGATCACGGTTGCATTTAGCGTATGCAACAAGCCTTTAAACCCCTAGGTGTCCCTAGTGGACGAGTTGTAGTCTCGTGAGGGTTTACAGCAACGATACCCACAAACGTTTTACAAAAGTAAAAAGGTATTAAAACTAATGCACACAAAAGCAAAAAGACAAGCGAAAAGAGAATAAAGATGTTAGTGACTAATCAGGTGAAACTTCTACTCCAAGTCAATAATTGTTTTGTTTTATTTTAAATTACTGAATAAGTAAATTCTCCGATTATTTTTACCATTCTCCATATACACAGCTAACAAAATATTAAACAATTCATTTTTGCCCACAACAGTCATAAGTGCAGTTGATAAGAGAGTAATATTTTTGTCCTAAAGTTCTATCAGATTTCACACCTTTTTGTATAGCAATGGAATAATTTTTCTCATTTTTCTGATTTTTCTTTGATTTTTTTCTCTATTTTTTTATTTATATACAATATCTTCCATCTATGTAGCGAGTGTTGGGTCGGTGGCTCCCAAACCAGTTGGTTTTAGGGCACCAGGTGTTAAGACACCCCTACGGACTTAATTACCCAGACTTCAGATATATATATATATTTGCAGCATCTTTGATCCATGTAACGAGCTTTGGGCCAGTGACTCCCAAACCAGTTGGTTTTAGGGCACTAGGTGTTAAAACACCCTTACAGAATTAATAACTCGGATCTCAGACGTTTTTTTTTTTTTACTCCATTGCTTTTTGAGATGCTTCCTCCAATTAAACTAGAGCACTGAATATTACAAACTTTTCAATTTTAGCTCATGTTTGTATGTTACTATATATGTTGATAATATTTGTTAACTAAACATATGAAGATTCATTTTAGTCCATTTTATGGAGAATTCACAAACTAAATAATTCAAAATGAAATAAACAAAAATTAACTTGTTTCGAAATAGGCTTGAGATACGTCTCAGGAATGGAAACTCCTTACTCGGCTATCTCTTACCAATTTCACTTTTTTAGTCAAATTAAAAACACAAAAACACAAAATATTTTTGTAATTTTTTGAAAATTTTTCAATTTTTTTGTATTTTTCGAAAAAATTTTGGACTAAAAATAAAAATAACACACAAACTAAAAATAAGGTACTGATCAACTAATTCCCTCCCCCAAACCTAAATGAGACATTGTCCCCAATGTCTTAAACAGTAGAAGAAGAGTTTAGAAAATCGTACCTGGTTAGTTGAACTACCGATTAAGATCTATGTCCAGTTTACGCTTCTGTCGTTGTAGTATAGTGGTAAGTATTCCCGCCTGTCACGCGGGTGACCCGGGTTCGATCCCCGGCAACGGCGCCAAAAACTTGACCGGCGTAAACACACACGTATAACGCAAGCGCACGTATCGTTCAAGTAGTATAAAAATATCGATCCACGAGGACTTAATTCCTACTGTTGTTATTAATTGTTGAATCTATTTATTTACAAATATCTAATTAAATGGATAAGAGAGATTTGTTTGTTTGATTGGTTGAATGGCTTTACTAAATAAATAAATAAATAAAAAGACAAAAGAAAATACTAAAGAAAATACAAAAGACACAAAGATCTAGGGTTGTGATTTCTTCCAATACCATTTTAAAGATGAAGTGATTATTATATAGATGGGTAAAACATTGATTTATTAACCTGGAACACGAAATTATGCGAAAGCATCTGTCGATGGTCAGACACAAATACCCAGTGTAACCCAATTGAACCATATTCCTATGTCAACCACATTATCTGGATTCATTAAGATTGAGTTCCAATTATGGCTACCCTCGCCCGACAGGTATATTCCTATCCTGTAAGGAAATCTATTAAATGGTTATCTATCCTCAAGGAAGATCGTGGGCTATTGAGTCTAAGGTCTTAAACTTAAAATCCCTATGTCTAGTTCATTTTAAGTTTACCTAATCAATTTTATTATGGCCAATTAATAAAAAGCATTAAGATTAAGACTCAATAAATAAATCTTTATAATCCCAAACTATAATCTAACCCTTATAACCGGTGATATTGAAATTCATCACAACCCCAGATAACTATTTAGTTACAACACATAACTAGGACTAATACCTGAAAAATAAAAGACATAAAGTAAAAATACTGAAAAGTAAAAGACATAAAGTAAAAAGTAAAATAAATGCTAAGGTAAAAGGAATTACTTTTACTACTACTTATTTAGATCTCCCATAAAATAATATATAAACTTGTTATAATATTACCAACCGACCAATCTGGCGGTATCCTGATTAAGTCAAATTAAGTCCAACCAGCCATATAGGCGGTAATATTTGTCCATAATCCAGCCATAAAGGCGGTACCAAAATAAATTTACCACCCGACCAATCTGGCGGTATCCTTGATTAGTCAGGTTTAAACCAGATTAAATGAATTGCCAACCGACCAATATAGCGGTATCCTTTATTAATCAGTATTTTAAATAGTGAATATATTATTTTTAAGGGAGATTAATCTAAATAGTAACAGTAAAAGAATTACCTTTCACCCTAGCTTGGGAATTACCTCCTCATTACTGAAAAGTAAAAACTGAAAAATTAAAGAAAGAAAAGTATTGTGCGTAAAAGTAAATCGCGGAAAGTAAAAACTGAAAAGTAAAGAAAAGAAAGTGCGAAACTGAAAATTAATAACTGAAAACTAAAAATAAACAAACTAGATACAATCTTCTTATTTATTCATTAAGAATTTCAAAGAAGAAAGTATGAATTTTACAAATGAAATGGCTTGGTATTTATAGGCAAAGTTTTGCCACCATCAAATCATCCATCAAATTCTCCACCAAATCCATTATTAATTTCTCCACTAATTACTCCACCAAATCCATAATTGCTCCACTATTGCTTATCTTGTTTGGTGTTGATTTGATAATTTTTATTAATTATTAATTAATTAATTTTTGCTTTGAAAATGATTGATAATGACTTTTAATAATTACACTCCACACACTTCTGGATGGTTCATCCATTTCGGTCATGAAATCATCATAATTTGAAAATATTTTCTCTTTCAAAGTTGTAGATCGTTGAGTCTTCTTTAATCTGGAACTTGAATCAGCTCAATCCGATATCGGAGTCAAAAAGTTATACCCAAAATACGACAGATGCGCAAAACTGGAATTTCCAAAACTGCACTTCGTCAAAAACGCCCTTTCAAGTTTCCAATCTCCAAAATTAATATATCAAGTCCAATAATTGCCCTTATTTGATCCATTTCATCCTAAATGATTTCATTGAGTCCCGATATTATTTTATCTGCAAAATAAAATAAAACATATCAAAACGTTCATCAAACCGAGAAACTAAACAAAATATTAAGTAAAAGGGGCGGTAAATATTGATATATTTTCCGCTCATCATTGATTTTCCCCAATTTGCTTATTGTTGGCCAAAACTTTAATTTGGGTAAACTTGATTTTGAGCATGTTTAATGAAATTGGATGAATTAGAATGCTTAAATGTTGTTTAATTGATGATTGATTAAATCAATTTGATGAAAAAGTGTTTGGAACAATTTTCCCCAATTTGCTTGTGATGGCCGAAAATATGAACCCTAATATTGTCTTGGATTTTTGATTTTTGTTCATTGGATGACTTGCAAATCATTTGGGGATGTTGAATTTATGTTTAATTTGGTTCAATTGGATTGAATTTGATTTAGGCAAAATTTCCCTCTTTGGCCGAGACACTTGAAGCATGAAATTGGGTTTGATTTTGATCAAATTATGTTGGAACATGATTCATTGATGTTAAGCATGATTAATTGGACAAATTTGATGTTTTGGAAACTTTGATTTGGGTAATTAATAATGTTATACACTTTAGGTAATTTTATTGGGAAATTTGGAATTTTTGGAATTAAATTATTGGGCTTAAAATTGGATTTGGGCTTTTAAAGTTGTTATTGGATTTATTGGACTTTGTTGTACAAAGTTGGTTTAGGCCAAAATTGGTTGGATCCAATTAGGCCCAAAACCGCTTCCAAAAGGCCCAAATGCGACTAATGAACCTTTAACGTTTAATTGGGCCTAATGGGCCTAAATTAATTTATGGGCTTATGGGGTAACTCCGGATTGGATTTTGGTTATTCGGTTTGACCCGAGTTGACCAAAAGTCCACGCCTCTAGAAATTAATTAAAAGCCCATTAGACTTTAATTAAATTAATATTGGATATTAATCGGGCTTTGAGACCCGTAACGATTAAATTTGGAATTTAAGTCGTAAAGGTTTATTTTATAAAGTGTAATATTTAATTTAGAATTAAATAATGAATTAGAATTAAATACGTATTAAATGGATTTAATCATGTAATTTAATTTTAATTCGGGAATTCGTACTTTAAGTACTTGTTCGCAATACGAGTTTGACTCGAACAAAATCAAATCTTTGTTTGAACATTGGATGATCACTAATTATCAGATTAATTAATTTGATTAGATTGATTGATAACATGCTTGTATGAATACATGGTAGTGATGTTTGAATAATGTATATCGGATGGATATTAGTCGGGTGGGGAGATTTTGGAAATTGTAATAAATTGATTTATTAATTGGACCTACGTGTCCAGCCTTATCACCTCCTATTCTTTGTATTCTCTTCTCACCTATTCCCTCAATGTAAATGAGGTTTCTTTAGAAGTGTAGTGTAGCGGGTAGAAGAAATATTTGTGCTAGCGGGAGAGAGAAAGTGAGAGATTTGATCTAGGATCAATGTGTGTAAAATATCCATCCGCATATCATTATTATTTTATCATATGCGCTTTATTATGTGTTTAGAATGCATGTTTAAGGGTGTATGATGATGAGACTTTAACAAAGATAATAAATTGGTTGCCAATTTGCACACGAAAAGTCCTCATCAAATATCATGCGTCTTTTCCTTCCATTGAGTGATTCTTGCTCAAGATCCTAGATTGGCATGGGTTGTGGCCAAAGTCAAGCCCTTGTCCGTCGAAGATGTGTTTGAATCACGAGGCTTTGTTCCATATTGGTGTCTTGTCCAAGTTGTGGTTTGTTGGCCAAAGTCAAGACCACTTCTTGTCCAACGACATTGATTACGAAGCTTCCATGTCAATGGGTCCGCGCTTGACTGGGATCACTAGGTTTGTTGTGCCAAAGCCAAGGCCTAGTTGATTCAGAGGAAAAAGGTTAGGGTATACATTCTATGTATAGGCATATATAAGATATATGTTTGGGACTTGGATGTCCACCTACTGGATCTAGGAGTTGGATGAGATCCAATTGATCTTCGAGATCTACCTAGTTAATTATCATACAATTTGTTGGCCAAAGTCAAGATTGTGTGATATTTAACGGGATTCTAGCCCACTAGGAAACACGGTTTCCCGAGTACTCGACAGAGGGTTAGAGGCTTGCCGAAAAATAGTGGGAGGCAAGAATTGAATTTGCAATATTCGTTCAATTACTCGCCATACGCGCTCATTCAAATTATTTCGTCGTAATATTAAATGTTAGTTGGACTAATATTTAAATTGTTGTTTTAATAAACAGTTGGACTGTATTATACTTGATTATATATAATTGGATTATATTAATCAATATATTTGAATTAATTAATTTCAGTTTACAGTTGATTTTATAATTGGATTATAGTAATCAATGTAATTGAGGTTAATTAATTGGATTATATTTGATTATATAGTTGGACTATTATAATCATTATAATATATATAGTACCACTAATCGTTGATTAAATAGTTGGACTATTGTAATCAAGATAAAATTGAAAAGTTGGATATTTAAAATATAATCTGGGATTAAAATATTTTAAATGATTTAATTTTCAAATTGGGAATAAATAATAGGTTACTTTATTTGATAAAATTGTTGGAAATAATAACCAAGCCCAAGATCAACAAGAACAAGCAAAATATATAAATACATGAATGAATAAATTGAAGTATGGCGGAATCATACTCACAATACTTGAAAATGGATGCTTAGATGATGCGAAAAACTCCTCCCTTGTGCAGTGAAGCTCTTGGCCAAGAAGAAAATAGGGACTCCAAGTCGAGTTTGATCCTTCCAAGCTCAAGGATTAGTTTCCCATATCACCTATGTATGATCCCTTGAAGGTGCTAGCCTTGTTTGATTTTGAATGCACAACATCTTCAAATCTTGCCACAAAAATTGAAGAAATGGAGAGCCCAAAACTGCATGTAGTTTCGGCAATGTGAGAGAGAAAAGTTGAATGATTTTTGTTACAAAAAATCAATTTATATTTATGCCATAATATCTATTAAATTAATAATAAACTTATGACACAAATCATGCAATGGCTTAGAGTGTCAAACACTCAATTTCCATGCAAAACCATTGAGTGCATTGTACACTATCTCCATGCAATGCATTAGAGTTAAATAATGAATAATATGACATGTGTCATATGGGCCCCACACGTTTCCAAATGAAGGTGGGCCCACGTGCACTCACGCGTTCGGGTTCGATATTTCCGAAATACCGAACTTACGTCGCGACGTTAATTAAAGCGCCATGCCTACCCAATTATCCAGAAATATTCTTATAGGAATATAAGATCTATATGAAGCGTAGTATACCGTAGTATTGCGTACATCGATCCAGTATCGGACGATCACATGTTAGGCCTGGGGCTGGAAATGTGTCTGCCCCGTACGAAACATATATCGGACATCAAGCAACTAGTCTCTTTAAATCGGACAATCCTGACCTGGTCATATTGTCCCGACGGTTGCAACCTTTTATAGAGTACTAGTTCTGTGTCCTGCGTGATCATCACCTCCATATGTCTGAAGTGATACTTCCATCTCGACATCACATCCAGTATACTACGATTCTCGATAAACCCAGAAGAGGTGTACACAGAACCGGTTAAGGTCCCCAACCACCAAAACCAAAGTTTACCGATTGTCGCAAGTACTAGCGATGTAAGTCTCAGGTTAAGACCATATACACCTACCCTGATGCGGCCTCCCATAGACACGCAGACATACTACCAATGGGATTCCGGGGGTCTATCCAGAGCAAAGCTGTTTTCCGTACCATCGGTAAAACACAACCTCCTATCGCAATTGCATAAGTATCCAATACTTAAATATATGAGAACTATGCCGTTGTGCCCTCACAACGTGCACAAGCGCAATACTAGTCTATTCCGCATTATCGATGTCCGATCTCGATAATACTCCGACTAGGGATATTTAATGATTAAACCTTTATGGATTGATACTGTCTCATATCATCTCAATCCGGTATTAATCATATGGACTTTCGCCATTTATATATCAAAGTAAATAATATTACAAAACGGCAAAAGGCAATTTCATTATCACATAGTTAATTTTGTACAATAATACAATATCATTTACAAACAGTGACGCTATGGGACATAATGTCTAACAATCTCCCACTTGGCCTATAGCCAGTCACTCAAGCATCTAATACCCGAACTATGTATGTGTCGTTCAAAAACTTGCTGAAGAACAGCCTTCGTCAGCGGATCTGCAATGTTGTCATCTGATGTGACCTTCTCGACCTTTACATCGCCACGATGTATAATCTCCCGAATCAGATGGTAACGTCGAAGAACATGCTTGGACCGTTGATGAGACCTTGGTTCCTCAGTATGTGCTATAGCCCCGTTATTGTCACAATACAATGGAACGGGCTCAGCTGCTAACGGAACTACTCCTAATCCGATTAGGAACTTTCAGATCCAAACTGCCTCCTTTGCTGCTTCAGATGCAGTGATGTACTCCGCTTCTGTTGTTGAATCGGCAACAGTATCTTGCTTGGAAGATTTCCAGCTCACTGCTCCGTTATTCAAAGAAAAAATGTACCCGGATTACGACTTGTAGTCATCCTTGTCGGTTTGGAAACTTGCATCGGTATACCCAGATACTGCAAGTTCTCCACCTCCATAAATTAAGAAAGCATCCTTAGTTCGTTTAAGATACTTAAGGATATTCTTAACTGCTATCCAGTGACCTTCACCTGGATCGGCCTGATAGCGACTGCACATGCTCAAAGCATATGAGACATCAGGTCGTGTACATATCATGGCATACATGATCGATCCGACTGCCGAGGCGAACGGTATCCGACTCATGTTGTCTCTCTCTTCCTGAGTCTTAGGACACATGTCCTTAGACAGAGAGGTACCACGTACCATTGGAACCAATCCCCTCTTGGATTGTTCCATGTTGAATCGCTTCAACACTTTATCAATGTATGTACTCTGGGAGAGTCCAAGCAGCTTTCTAGATCTATCCCGGTAGATCTTTATTCCAAGAATAAAGGCTGCTTCTCCCAGATCTTTCATGGAGAATTTTAATGAAAGCCAAGCTTTCACCGACGTTAGCATGGGAATGTCATTGCCTATAAGCAATACGTCGTCGACATAAAGGACAATAAAAGTAAGTGCTCTCCCACTAACCTTCTTGTATACACAAGGGTCATCTGCGTTTTGCACGAAATCATATTCTTTTATGATCTCATCAAAACGCTGATTCCATGACCGTGATGCTTGCTTCAATCCATAAATGGATCGATTTAACTTACAAACCTTGTTTGCAAGTCTAGGTACGATAAAACCGTCAGGCTGTTGCATATAAACTGTTGGATAATATGACCCATAGCGTCACTATTTGCACAGATCATTGTGTTGTTGTAGCAAATTAACTATGTAACAAGGAAATTGCACTCTCGTCATTTGTGATTAGATCACCATAGATATATAAATGAAGGGAGGTCCCTATGATTAGTTCCTGGATTGAGATGATATGAGACAGTATCAGTCCACGAAGGATTAATCATTAAATATCCCTAGCCGTAGTATTATCGAGTCTGGACATCGATAATGTGGAATAGGCTAGTATTGCATTTGTGCGCGTTGTGAGGGCACAACGTCATAGTTCTCATATATATAAGTATTGGATACTTGTGCAAGTGCGATAGGAGGTCGTGTTTCACCGATGGTACGGGAAACAACTTCGCTCTGGATAGACCCTTCGGAATCCCATTGGTATTATGACTAGGTGTCTTTGGGAGGCCGAAATCAAGGTAGGTGTGTATAGTCTTAACCTGAGACTTGCATCGCTAATACTTACGACAATCGGTAAACTTTGGTTTTGGTGGTTGGGGGATCTTAACTGGTTCTGTGTTCACCTCTTCTGGGTTTATCAGGAATCGTAGTGTATTGGATGTGATGTCGAGATGGAAGTATCACTTCAGACATAGTGGAGATGATGTCACGCAGGATGCGGTATTAGTGCTCTTAAGTGATGCGCATCCAATCGTGATATTATGACCATGTCATGAATATCCGATTATAGAGACTAGTTACCAGACATCCGATATGTGTTTCGGACGGGGCAGACACTTATCCAGCCCCAGCCCTAGCACGTGACTATCCGATACTGGGCCAATATGCACAATACAATAGTATACTACGCTTGATACAGATCTAAATATTCTTAAAAGGATATGTCCGGAGAATTGAGTAGACTTGGTGCTTTGCTAGGAGTCGACCTTGTCTCGTAAATCGGTAGAACATAGTACTTGGTACGTACGTGATTCGGATACTCCGACGACCGTATTTACTGTCAACTTATCCGGGGATCTCATGGGTCGCTTCCCGATAATCCACCGATGACGCACAACTCGCACTCTTGAATAATCTGGGATTATACAGAAGAGAGAGAAAATTAATCTAGGATTAATTACGGAGATATTTTATCTAGGATAAAATATCGTAAAGAGAGAGATAACGATTAATTTGGAATTAATCGTAAAATTATTATATTCGATATAATAATCAAAATTCGATTTCGACGCGAAATTAAAATTAGATTTTAATTCGGGCAAACGAGTTAATTTAGAATTAATTCGTTAGCGACGTAAATAATAATTTCGCTAGGCGCAATTATTTATTTAAATTCGATTGAATTAACGTCGCGACGTAAGTTCGGTATTTCGGAAATATCGAACCCGAACGCGTGAGTGCACGTGGGGCCACTTTCATTTGGAAACGTATGGGGCCCACATGACACATGTCATATTATGTATTATTTAATTCTAATGCATTGCATGGAGATAGTGTACAATGCACTCAATGGTTTTGCATGGAAATTGAATGTTTGACACTCTAAGCCATTGCATGATTTGTGTCATAAGTTTATTATTAATTTAATAAATATTATGGCATAAATATAAATTGATTTTTTGTAACAAAAAATTAATTGACAACACATTTTCTCTCAAACTCTCTCATCTCTCTCACGCCTAAAGTGGTTATTGTTCACTGGTTTTGAACCAGTTTGGGCGTGAGCAATAGGGAAGCAAGAGTTGGGTTTTCGTGGAGAAAACCGCAAGTGCTAGCACACTACGAGTCTTGCGAAGGTGGTAGGGAGGTTCACCCATGAGGCGGGACTCATCCGACGGAGTTTGGAGCTTCGTTTTGAGACCCGAAACTGCCAAGACAGTGAGCATGGACTGTTGCAGTGGCGTGAGCAAGGCAGTGCGTTTTTGGCCTTCATTCGTCTCCAAATCGACTCAACCGATCAATGTGAGTATTCCGCTACCTCCGTTGATGTATTCACGCATTATTTCATGTCTTGATTTGATCTTGGGACCTTAGAATAATCCAACAATGGCATCAAGAGCTAATGTTGCAAGCATGAAATTTTAGGGATTTAAAATTTGGGTAAATGTGATTTGAGCATGATTTGAATAAATTGTTTGTTTGAGTATGCTTATAACATGTTTAATTTCATCTTGGTTGGACTAATTTGATGAAAAGTGATTTGGAATTATTTTCCCCAAAATGGATGTGTTGGCCGAATGGTTTGATGATTTTTGGGATCTTGGATTTTTTGATTTTTAATTCATTTGATGAGTTAGAATCGATTAGGTTGATGTTAATTTGAATCGAATTGGATTGGATTTCGAATTGGACAAAAACCCCAAATTCCTTACCATGGCCGAATGTATCATTGCCCTAATGTCTTGGTAATTTTGGTTTTGTGACATTGGATATGTATGAAATCAAATCGGATGGTGATTTAATGTCGATTGTAGGTTTGATTGGATCGAAACCGAATCGGACACAAAATCCTCCTTGGCCGAGAGCATGAAAGCATGTAAATGGATTTGATTTTTCATTTAGTGTGTTTGACATATGATAATGAATTGAATATGATTAATAAGACTAATTTGGTGTTTTAAAAATATTGATTTAGTCGATTAATCATGTAATGCACTTTAGGTAATTAAATTGCGTAATTGGATTAGTGTAATTTAATTATTTAGGCTTAAATTGGATTTGGGCTTGAATTGTTGTAATTGGGCCTTTTGGGCTTGATTTATCAAGTTTGGTTTAGGCCAAGTGGATTGGATCCAATTGGGCCCAAAACCTTAACCATAAAGCCCAATTGCGACTAATGAACCTTTAATGTTTAATTGGGCCTAATGGGCCGAAATTGATTTCTAATGCATTTTGGGTGATTCCACTATTGGGCTTTGGTTGCCGAAGCCCATGCCTAAAGAAATTAGTTAAAGCCCATTGGACTTCAATTGAATTGACGTTGGACGTTAATCGGTCTTTGAGACGAGTTACGATTAGATTTGGAATTTAAATCGTAAAAGGTTTATTAAATAAAGTGTAATGTTTAATTTTGAATTGAATAATGAATTAGTATTAAATACATGTTAAATTTGATTTAATGATGTAGTTTAATTTAATTCATGAATTCGTACTTTGAGTACTTATTCGCAAAAACGAGTTTGACTCGAACAAAATCAAATCGTTGTTTGAACATTGGATGATCACTTAATTATCAGATTAATTAATTTGATTAGATTGATTGATAGCATGCTTATGTGTGTGAAGACATGGTTGTGTTGAATGAATAATGTATATCGGATGGATATTAGATGGGTGGGCAATTTTAGAAATTGTTGTAATAAATTCGATTTATTAAATTGGACCTGCGTGTCCAGCCTTATCACCTTCTTTCTCTTTGTATTCTCTTCTCACCTATTCCCCTCTATGTATATGAGGTTTCTTTAGAAGTGTAGTGTAACGGGTAGAAGTAGTACAAGTGCTAGCTTGAGTGAGAAAGGGAGAGATTTGATCTAGGATCAATGTGTTAAGTATCCATCCGCATATCATTATTATTTTATTTCATACTCGCTTTATTATGTATTTAGAATGCATGTTTAAGGGTGTATGATGATGAGACCTTAACAAAGATAATTAAATTGGTAGCCAATTTGCACGCGAAAAACCCTCGTTTTATATTAAGCAAATATCCTTCCATTGAATGATTCTTGTTCAAGATCCGAAGTTGGCATTGGTTTTTATTGGCCAAAGTCAAGACCTTTGTCAATCAAGGATGTACTTGAATCATGAGAGTTTTGTTGCATATCGGTGTCTTGTCCAAATCGTGATTTTTATTGGCCAAAGTCAAGATCACTTTTTGTCCAATGACATTGATTACGAAACTTTCCTTGTCAATGGGTCCCTGACCGGCGTAAACACACACGTATAACGCAAGCGCACGTATCGTTCAAGTAGTATAAAAATATCGATCCCACGAGGACTTAATTCCTATTGTTGTTATTAATTGTTGATACTATTTATTTACAAATATCTAATTATAGGGAGAAGGGAATTGATTGCTTGAAATGATTTGATTTGTAGATTTACTAAATAAATAAAAAGACAAAAGATAAAAGAAAATACTAAGGAAAATAAAAAGACGTAAAGATCTAGGGTTGTGAATCTTTCTAATATCAATTAAAAGATGAAGTAGTTAAATCATAGTTGGGTAAATTATTGAATTATTAATCTGGAACACTAAATTATGTAAAAGCCTCTTCCGAATGATCATTTACAAATACCTAGTATAATCCAATTGAACCATATGTCTATGTCAATTAAATTACCTAGATTCATTAAGATTGAGTTCCAATTATGACTAGCCCCGCCCAACAGGTATATTCCTATCCTGTAAGGAAATCTATTAAAGGTTTATCTATCCTTAAAGAAGATCGTGGGTTGTTGAGACTAAGGTCTTAAACTTAAAATCTCTATGTCTAGTTCATTTTAAGTTTATCTAAATCAATTTTATTAATGGCCAATTAATAAAAAGGCATTAAGATTATGACTCAATAAATAACTCTTTTAAATTACTCAAACTATAATCTAACCCTTTTAAAACCGGTTATATTAGATTTTATCACAACCCTAGATATTTAATTTAGTTACTATACATAATTAAAACTGATATAAACTTAAAAGACAGAAAATGAAATTGCAGAAAGTAATTAAAATAAATAAATGAAATGCTAAGGTAAAAGGAAATAACTTCTACTATATACTATTTAGATATCTCCCATAAAATAATAATATATTAACTTGTGATATTTTAAACCAACCGTCCAGAATGGCGGTATCCTGATTAAGTCAAATTCAAATATACCAGCCATAAGGCGGAACAGAAATATAAATTTAAACCAACCGACCTAGAATGGCGGTATCCTCATTAAGTCAGGTTTAACCAGTTTAAATTGAATAACCAACCGACCTAGAATGGCGGTATCTTTTTATTAATTCAGATTTTAAATAGTTTATATATCATATTTTAAGGGAGATTAATCTAAATAGCAAAAGTAAAAGAATTACCTTATTACCTCAGCATAGAGACGTTACCCCCTCATGGATGGTTAGAATTACTACTACAAAGCGAAATAAAACTGAATAAAAGAAGAAAATATGAAGAACTCTCAATTTATTTATAAGGATTTCAGAGGAAGAGGTACATTGGAAACTAAAAATTCGAAATCTATTTATAGGCAAAAAAATCTAATTTTTTATTATTATTTTTCTGATTTTTATTATTTTATTATTATTATTTCTTGAATCGCTGAAATTTCGACACGTGGCGTGGTGTGCTAAAAAAAGACGGCTCGTTGAATCTTTGACACGTGGCATGGTGGTTAATTACTAAAATACCCTCGGTGTCGGGACGCCCAAAATTACCAAAATACCCTTTTCGTCAAATTTCACAGTTTTGCTCCAAATCACCTCCAGAATATCTTGAAACTTTATTTCGGTGTCGGGATGTCCAAAATTACCAAAATGTGTCGGGACGCCCAAAATTACCAAAATACCCTTTTTGCCAAATTTCACCAAATTTCACAGTTTTGCTCCAAATCACCTCCAGAATGTCCTGAAACTTTATTTATCTGCAAAATAACACAAAACACATCAAAATATTCACAAAACTCAAGAAACTATACAAAATATTAAGTTTAAATGAGTGGGAAATAGTGATATATTTATCACTCATCACACCCCCAAACCTAACATTTTGCTAGTCCTCGAGCAAAATACAAAATAAAATAACATAATAAAATTTAACTAAGCCACTTTCGTAGGGATCACGATTGCATTTAGCATATACAACAAGCCTTTAAACCCCTAGGTGTCCCTAGTGGACGAGTTGTAGTCTCGTGAGGGTTTACAGCAATGATACCCACAAACATTTTATAAAAGTAAAAAGGTAGTGAAACTAATGCACACAAAAGCAAAAAGACAAGAGAAATAAAGAAGTTAGTGACTAATCATGTGAAACTTCTACTCCAAGTTATTAAATGTTTTGTTTCATTCTAAATTACTAAATAAGTAAATTCTCCGATTATTTTTACCATTCTTCATATACACAGCCAACAAAATATTAAACAACTCATTTTTGCCCACAACGGTCATAAGTGCAGTTGATAAGAGAGTAATATTTTTGTCCTAAAGTTTTATCAGAATTTACATCTTTTTGTAGTAATGGAATAAATTTTCTGATTTTTCTGATTTTTTCTTTGATTTTTTCATTTTTCATTTTTTATTTATATACAATATCTTCCATCTATGTAGCGAGCTTTAGGTCGGTGACTCCAAACCAGTTGGCTTTAGGGCATCAGGTGTTAAGACACCCCTAAGGACTTAATTACTCAGACTTCAGATATATATATACATATATATAAATTTTTCATCATTTTTGATCCATGTAACGAGCTTTGGGCCAATGACTCCCAAACCAGTTGGTTTTAGGGCATTAGGTATTAAAATACCCTTACAGACTTAATAACTCGGATCTCAGACATTTTTTTTTATTCCATCATTTTTTTTAGATGCTTCTCCAATTAAACTATAGCACTGAATATTACAATCTTTTCAATTTTATCCTATGTCCGTATGTTACCATGTATGTTGATAATACTGCCAACTAAGTATATGAAGATTCATTTTAGTCAGTTTTATGGAGAATTTACAGATTTAATAATTCAAAAGTGAATAAACAAAAATTAACTTGTTTTGAATTAGGTTTGAAATACGTCTCAGGAGTGGAAATTCCTTACACAGCTATTTCTTACCAATTTTATCTTTTTAGTCAACATAACAAAACATATTTTACTGGTCATATAATTATAATTACAATTTTTTTTAAGAGTTTAATCAAAGGCTCAGTTTATGGTGTGTGGCTAACTGTCGAATGGACTTCCCGTTGTAGATTCCCCAGAGGGAAGGTGGAGCGAGGCTCACTTAAATACCCAAGCCCCTTAGGCTCTTATCGCTTGTTGTCAGGAATAAACAACGAGTCCTCCAAACTAGTCTGTCACCACACGCTACAAGTGAATGATTATCTAGGTGCCTCCACAGCTTTTCCTTATAAAAAGGTAGTGAGTGAGTGAAGGAAGACACCAAACCATTACCTAGCATTAAATATGCCCTTTGTTTTTATTAATTTTTTAATTTTTTGTATTTTTCGAAAAATTTTGGACTAAAACTAAAAACATAATACAAACAAGTACTATAACTATTTCTCACCCCCAAACCTAAATGAGACATTGTCCCCAATGTCTTAAAAGTAGAAGAAGAGTTTAGAAAATCGTACCTGGTTGGTGATCTGAAATTCTACAGGAAATTAAAGGTTAAGATCCAGATTTATTCGACGCTTCTTACCACGATCATCATCGGACCATTTTATCTTTGAAATGATAGGGTCAACTTGTGGTTCAAAGGCTACGAGTTGATCAATTAGATCCGTGCAGTTCTGGCAGTGAATAAGAGTTCTTTCATAGGTTTTGACACGAACCCATTTCTCCGAGCATCATCAAGAAACACACAAAGAAAGAAAATCATAAAATCCATCAACGTTAAGCAATCCAAGCGGTTTCTGGTGTATGTTCAGGTTCGCCCAAGATAGTACTATAAAAATTTCCTCCAATGTGCCTAACCCACCTGGCAAAGCAATAAAAGCATCAGAACGGTTAATCATTTCTACCAGTCGTTCAGACATACCTGGCACAATCAGTTCCTCTCCGTTTGATGATCCAATAAGATTCGCCTCTGCCAAGGGTTTTGGAATGATTCCCAAAACGTGACTGCCTCCTTCCTGTACAGCCTTTGAAACGATCCCCATAAGTCCAAGATTGCCTCCGCCATATATTAAGTGCATATTCCTTGCTGCTAAGACTCGACCCAATTCCTGTGCTGCTTCTATGTATTGTGGTTTAGTACCAATAGTACTACCGCAAAATACACAGATGTTCTCAACTCGTCTTCTTGAAGTGGCTTCCATTTTTTATGTATTTCTTTCTCAACTATGGATGCCTTCAAAGTGCAATGACGGGCTGAATTTATAGTACCTGAAAAGGGGAGTAATAATAGCACTAGTATCTTCCAAAGTAAGCTTGTTAGCTAAACAACAAAAGAAATCGTGTGAAAGGTCAAAAAGTATGGATCCTGTCTACGAAAATAAAGATAATTTCAATAGAAAAGCAAATCAAAGCAATAATTAAGGCAACAGAATTGTGTACGCAATACGCCACTTGCTAGTATAAATTCATTAGGATGCGTCTCAAGAAATCATTCTTTACTCAGCCATCACAAATGAATTAGCTCTCCTTTTTGTGATTGTCAAACACCATTCTTTCTGTCTCTTAAAATGCTCCATTTGTGCTTTTCCCTACAAAATAACACACAAAATTTAAAAAGTTCACACAAAATATGAAAATAAATTACAACAAATTGCATGGGTTGCCTCCCTGCTAGCGCTAAATTTTTCGTCTTCAGCCAGACGTGACTGAAATCTTCATTGTTAAGGAGGTTTCAGCGTCGTCGTTTTGGATGTCCGATCAAAGACAATCCCGTGAGCGTTGCTTTTGAAGGGTCTCTTCCAACGGTAAAGTGGCAAAAAGAGTTTTGTCTCATTCAGTGCTTGTGCCACCTTTTTAATCTTTGTTGCTCCAGTGGTTCCTGAAAAGAAAGAAAGAAAGAAAATCAGGAGGTCTTGTATGGTGCTTGACTTGGAATGGAAGTTCCATTCTGTCAAGCTTCTGGTTGATATCTATATATTGTACTCCCAAAAACAGCGATGTTTTTCCTGAATGCTCTGGATCTTTAATAAAGTCAGACATTTGCTCCTCCATTTGCTCTGTTTCTTGCTCCACCTTTTCTTCACAGATGAGTTTGAAAATTTCTGCATTCAGCTCTTCATCTGTCATCTGTGAAATACATGTTTCAAAATTTTCAACCTGAGGAGAAGAAATGTTAGTTTTTAGGTCTTCATCCTCTGATCTGGTTGAAATGATTGGCTCAGGTAGATCTTCATCAAACATTTGTGCAATGGAATCTCCAAGATCTTCATTTTGAGAATACAGAATTTCATCCTCAATTTTTGATGCAGTTGGCACAAACAGCTCAGTTTCATCCTCGTCAGAATCTGAAAAATAGAAATCAAATCGAGACTTTGTCGGTTCGGGTTCCTGAACTGATACCTCTGGTTCTTGATTCTCCTCAGCCCCTCTTTTGTTAAAGTGTCATCGTGAAATGTTTGGTACTCTGAGGCTTCATCTGAAAATGATTCTTGAGGTATATAGCTCTGGTTTTCTATTAATTGTCTGATCTGATCTGTCATTCTCTGTATGGATCCTGCGTTACTCTGAATTTGTGCATCAAATCGAACTGCTTGTTCTTTGAACGCGTGAATCAATTGATCTTCCTCAGATGGTTCTGGTTCTTGATAAGAATCGAAGGAAGATGGTGGATAAGATAGAAAATGTGATGATTCTTCGTACCTTGGTTGATTCCAAAAATTCTGCCACTCTGAAAGGTAAATACATTCATCGCTCGGGTGGTTGCCATCACAAATTACACATCTCCC
Source organism: Zanthoxylum bungeanum (assembly GCA_019454045.1). NCBI lineage: Eukaryota > Viridiplantae > Streptophyta > Magnoliopsida > Sapindales > Rutaceae > Zanthoxylum > Zanthoxylum bungeanum. The sequence goes on from SKCR01044314.1 coordinate 200,747, forward strand.
CATTTCATTCTGTTGAGCAAATGTAGTATTGCTTGATTCTGAATTCCAGTGATATAATGTGGGCTGGACAACAGGCCTCAGAGAAAACTAGACTGTTGCTCCCAGATTTGGGGTGTATCTTCTTGTAAACTTCGTGATTTCTCAATTTCCCATAGTGTTCCATTTTTTTTTAATCACCTGAAAACAAAAGAAATAAAAATTACAAAATAAAAGAAAGAAAATTAGATATAAGTATAATTTAGATAGTTTAAAAATAAACAACTCAAGAAAAATAAGTCCCCGGCAACGGCGCCAAAAACTTGACCGGCGTAAACACACACGTATAACGCAAGCGCACGTATCGTTCAAGTAGTATAAAAATATCGATCCCACGAGGACTTAATTCCTACTGTTGTTATTAATTGTTGATACTATTTATTTACAAATATCTAATTATAGGGAGAAGGGAATGATTGCTTGAAATGATTTGATTTGTAGATTTACTAAAAAAATAAAAAAATAAAAAGAAAAGATAAAAGAAAATACTAAGGAAAATAAAAAGACGTAAAGATCTAGGGTTGTGAATCTTTCTAATATCAATTAAAAGAAAAGATGAAGTAGTTAAATCATAGTTGGGTAAATGGGTAAATTATTATAATCTGGAACACTAAATTATGTAAAAGCCTCTTCCGAATGATCATTTACAAATACCTAGTATAATCCAATTGAACCATATGTCTATGTCAATTAAATTACCTAGATTCATTAAGATTGAGTTCCAATTATGACTATAGCCCGCCCAACAGGTATATTCCTATCCTGTAAGGAAATCTATTAAAGGTTTATCTATCCTTAAAGAAGATCGGTGGGTTGTTGAGACTAAGGTCTTAAACTTAAAATCTCTATGTCTAGTTCATTTTAAGTTTATCTAAATCAATTTTATTAATGGCCAATTAATAAAAGGCATTAAGATTATGACTCAATAAATAACTCTTTTAAATTACTCAAACTATAATCTAACCCTTTTAAAAAACCGGTTATATTAGATTTTATCACAACCCTAGATATTTAATTTAGTTACTATACATAATTAAAAACTGATATAAACTTAAAAGACACAGAAAATGAAATTGCAGAAAGTAATTAAAATAAATAAATGAAATGCTAAGGTAAAAGGAAATAACTTCTACTATATACTATTTAGATATCTCCCATAAAATAATAATATATTAACTTGTGATATTTTAAACCAACCGTCCAGAATGGCGGTATCCTGATTAAGTCAAATTCAAATATACCAGCCATAAGGCGGAACAGAAATATAAATTTAAACCAACCGACCTAGAATGACGGTATCCTCATTAAGTCAGGTTTAACCAGTTTAAATTGAATAACCAACCGACCTAGAATGGCGGTATTTTTTATTAATTCAGATTTTAATAGTTTATATATCATATTTTAAGGGAGATTAATCTAAATAGCAAAAGTAAAAGAATTACCTTATTACCTCAGCATAGAGACGTTACCCCCTCATGGATGGTTAGAATTACTACTACAAAGCGAAATAAAACTGAATAAAAGAAGAAAATATGAAGAACTCTCAATTTATTTATAAGGATTTCAGAGGAAGAGGTACATTGGAAACTAAAAATTCGAAATCTATTTATAGGCAAAAAAATCTAATTTTTTATTATTATTTTTCTGATTTTTATTATTTTATTATTATTATTTCTTGAATCGCGTGAAATTTCGACACGTGGCGTGGTGTGCTAAAAAAAGACGGCTCGTTGAATCTTTGACACGTGGCATGGTGGTTAAATTACTAAAATACCCTCGGTGTCGGGACGCCCAAAATTACCAAAATACCCTTTTCGTCAAATTTCACAGTTTTGCTCCAAATCACCTCCAGAATGTCCTGAAACTTTATTTATCTGCAAAATAACACAAAACACATCAAAATATTCACAAAACTCAAGAAAACTATACAAAATATTAAGTTTAAATGAGTGGGAAATAGTGATATATTTATCACTCATCAGTCCCGCTTAACTGGAATCATTAGGTTTGTTTTTGGCCAAAGCCAAGGCCTAGATGATTCGGAGGATAGGGTTAGGAAAATGTAATGGATACATTGACATTATACATATGTTTCGGACTTGGATGTCCACCTAACCGGATCTAGGAATTGGATGAGATCCAATTGATCATAGAGATCTACCTAAGTTAAATAGCATATAGCTTTTATTGGCCAAAGTCAAGGTTGTGTGTTATTTAACGGGATCCTAGCCCACTAGGAAACACGGTTTCCCGAGTACTCCACAGAGGGTTAGAGGCTCGACGAAAAATAGTGGGAGGCAAGTATTGATTTTCAACATTCGTTCGAATACTCGCTAAACACGCTCATTTTATTTTACTCGTCATATCAATCAAAAGTATTAGTCGGACTAATATTTTATGTTGTTTTAAAAATATATATAGTTGGACTATATACAAACTCATTCAATATATAGTTGATTTTGTAATTGGATTATAGTAATCAATATAATTGAATTAAATAGTTGATTTTATAATGGGATTATAGTAATCAATATTAAAATTATAGTTGATTAAATAATTGGATTATTGTAATCATTATAATAAATAGTACCTTAATAATTTGATTAAATAGTTGGACTATTAAAATCAAGTAAAGAATTGAAAAGGTTGAATATTTAAAATATATAATCCTTGGATTAAATGTTTTAAATGATTTAATTTTCAATTGGGAATTAATAATAGGTTAATTTATTTGATAAAATAACTTATTATGACTAAGCCCATTATTAAGCAAATAGTAGAGCATAAAGTCTTTGGAAGATTTATGTGATGATGACTTTAGTGCTTAATTAATATACTTATAATAAATCTATCTTTAGATTTAAAAGTATTAAAATTGCAATTAATAATTCCTGGATAATTAATTGACTATTCTAGTGGAGAGAAGTCAAAGTTTGCAATTGGGCATGTAGCACAAGGTGCACATCATTTCGATATTCTAAAACCCAAGGCTTGGCCAAAGGTTTGTGAAATATTGAAAAGATAATTGACATATCCCAAAGTGACTACCATTTGGATATGGAAGACACGAAGGAATTAAGGAAAGGGCGAGGCTCTAACTTTAAAAATATTTGTCAAAGTTATGTTTACTACTAGTATTGAAATTGGATTTTAAATACTTAGTGTGGTACATAATACATATATGAATTGACGTTCAGAATCCGCTGTGAGCTGGATACTGCCTTCAAGCCGAGATTTCTCTGCGAATTGGAAACGGGACGAAAGTCGCTGTTTCGACCGTAGATACCTAAGTTTAGGAACTACCCTTTGGGTATGTACTTAAATTAGGAAATGTTATTATGTAACTAGTTTAACTAGAGACATTATCTCTATATCAGTGTTTAATCCATTGCGGATAAAACCTTTATATTATAGAACACTAAGTGTTTTATTATATAAAGATGATACTGAGATAAAATACATTAGATGTAAATAACAGAATTTATATTTTGAATATAAAGAAAAATCTCAAACATATAAAATGACAAATAAATAGCTCAAATTGATTTGATCAATAGAGACTTATTTGTGGCATTGTTGTCTGGGACACAATTAAAGAAGACTCGTATATCCACACTTTTTAAGAGTGGGTACTAGGACTGATTTGACTATTCAAATAAGGTCTACGAATCTAGTTTATTAGGTTAAATACCTAAAATACTATTTACTTGGTAATAGTAAAAGGGCCACCGATTTGTTAGCCCTATTCATGGTGAAGTAAGTGGGCCCATATCTAGCTAGGCTAGATGTGAACATGAATATTTCGTGACCTTAACGGATGTGACATCACGTTATGGTTATGTGTTTCTTTTGAAGAACACAGATCAGAAACTTTTATAGTTTCGACACGAAGTAGAAAAACAGATCGGCTATAGTATTATGCCGCCACGGTAAAACCGTAATGGAAAATACTTAAGCAGTAAGTTTCATACGTACATGAAAGAGTACGGTATTCTTTCAGATGAGGACATGATAAGGTTTATCACGAGTCGCTCTGAGCTACTATTTCCTTCTACAGGATATGTATTAACAGTGCAAAACTTATTTAGAATAAGGTTCCATATAAATCTGTTTGACAGATATCATATAGGATATGAACAGGGAAGAAACGAGGTTTCTCATTCCTGATAATTTGGGTATGCCAGGCATAGCGTTTGGATGATACCAAACTAAGGACCCAAATTGGATAAGTGCCAATATAGGTTATCCTAAGGGAAACCTTAAGTATAATACTTATAAATCCCAGATGAGAACAATGTGATTGTTGCTCACCATGCGGTTTTCCTGAGAGAAATACCGATATGCAGTGGTCAGTGGGAGGATAGTGATACTCGATGAAAATCAGAGTAATACTGTTCAAGGCACGAAGTCTTAATGGAACACAAATAGTTCATCTATGATGAATCTATACCATTAATCTTCAAATACACAAGAAACTAGTAGATCAGATAGAGTCAGAAAACAACCTAGGGTATGGGTTTCTGATCTCACCCCATAAAGATGTCAATCTTATGGAGGTGTACCATCCGACTACGTTGTGAGGAAGTGATACGAGGTATCGACTCCCTGTTATGGCAAAGTGCCATGAGTCCGAAATGGATTCCATGTATAACAACTATGTTTGGATACTAGTTGTTGTACCACAAGGCAGTATGCCTATGGTACATTAAATATCTTCAAGGAAGACATACATGGATGGCAACATACCAACGTACAAAGCTATGCTTTCGACGGAAAGGTATCGTTATCACATTATGTTAATAATGGTTCAACCTTTTACCTGTTGCCATGATAAATCCATTTGAAGATGCTTGAAGATAACTGTGTATTTCATTTATGAAATATGTCAGTTACAAATCAAAATCGCTTTCCTGAAAAGGAAACCTTTTGGAGGATGTTTACAACATCCTGACGATTTTGTATAACCGACAAACAAGGTTGCGGGTTATTCGATCCATGTTTGGATCAATGCAAGCATAAGGTTCTTGGAACTGACGTTTGAAATAATCATAATGGTTTATGATTTGACTCAAAACGAAATAATTCTTGTGTATATAAGGAGGTTAGTGGGAGAGCGCACTGACAGTGAAATTCCCATAAAACAATTCGTGAAAGCTTGGTTTTCATAGATATTCTTTCAATAGAAAGAAATCTCCGTAGAATTCTGGGGAGTAACAACCTTTATTTAAGGAATAAAGATCTACTGAGATAGATTTGGAGTTGTTAAAATGTACTTGTATTGGTGTCTCATACGCTTCGAGCATATGGAGTCACAATCGGGTCAATCCTAGTGATAGTCACTAAATTGAGATTAAGAACATCTGTTAGTATCTGAGAGAACTAAAGATGCTGTCTTAAACTATGGAGAATGAGAACTTGAAGTGACTGGGATCACCATTGTAAGTTTCCAAACAATTAAATACTGCGGTACTATAAAGTTTGAATAACGGGACAATGAGCTGGAAATCTTCCAAGCAAGATAACTGTTGCCGATATAAACAACAAATGCGGATTATTGCTGTAGCTGAGGCAGCAATAGAAGTCTTTTGGGTCGAAAGTAAATCTAATTAGATTAGATATAGTTCTGTTAGCAGCTGAGCTAGGCGTCAGCACACTGTCCCGTTATTATCGATCCAAATGGCTTCTATTGCTGCCTCAGCTGCAGCAATAATCCGCATTTGTTGTTTATCTGGCAACAGTTATCTTGCTTGGAAGATTTCCAGCTCACTGTCCCGTTATTCAAACTTTATAGTACCGCAGTATTTAATCATTTGGAAACTTGCAGCAGTGATCCCAGTCACTTCAAGTTCTCCTTTCCATAGTTTAAGATAGCATCTTTAGTTCTCTGAGATACTAACAGATGTTCTTAACTTCAATCCAGTGACTGTCACTTGGATTGACCTGATTGTGACTCCATATGCTTGAAGCGTATGAGACACCAATACAAGTACATTTTAAATGTACAATTTCCCAGAGAGTGTTAACAACTCCAAATCTATCCCAGTAGATCTTTATTCCTCTAATAAAGGTTGTTATCTCTCAGAATTCTACGGAGAATTTCTATTGAAAGCCAAGCTTTCAACAATAGCTTTATGGGAATTTCACTGTCAGTGCGCTCTCCCACTAACCTCCTTATATACACAAGAATTATTTCGTTTTGAGTCAAATCATTAAACCATTATGATTATTTTCAAAACAACAGTTCCAAGAACCTTATGCTTGCATCAATCCAAACATGGATCGAATAACCCGCAAACCTTGTTTGTCGGTTATTACAAAATCGTCAGGATGTTGTAAACATCCTCCAAAAGGTTTCCTTTTCAGGAAAGCGATTTTGATCTGTAACTGACATTTCATAGATGAAATATACAGTTATCAATAAGCATCTTCAAAATGGATTTACCATGGCAACAGGTAAAAGGTTGAACCGTTATTAACATAATGTTGATAACGATACCTTTCCGTCAAAAGCTTAGCTTTGTACGTTGGTATGTGCCTTCCATGTATGTCTTCCTTGAAGACGGTTAATGTACCATAGGCACTACGCCTTGTGGTACAACAACTAGTATCCAAAACATAGTTGTTATACATGGAATCCATTTCGGACTCATGGCACTTTGCCATAACAGGGAGTCGATACCTCGTATCACTTCCTTATAACGTAGTCGGATGTTACACCTCCATAAGATTGACATCTTTATGAGGTTAGATCAGAAAACCCATACCCTAGGTCGTTTTCTGACTCTATCCAATCTACGAAGTTCTTGTGTATTTAAAGATTAATGGTATAGATTCATCATAGATGAACTATTTTGTGTTCCATTAAGGACTTCGTGCCTGAACAGTATTACTCCGATTTTCACGAGTATCACTATCCTCCCACTGAGCACTGCATATCGGTATTCCTCTCAGGAAAACCGCATGGTGAGCAACATTACATTGTTCTCAAGTGGGATTTATAAGTACAATACTTAAGGTTTCCCTTAGGATAACTTATATTGGCACTTATCCAATTTGGGTCCTTAGTTTGGTATCAACCAAACGTTATGCCTGGCATACCCAATTATCAGGAATGAGAAACCCCGTTTCTTCCTGTTCATATCCTATATGATATCTGTCAAACAGATTATATGGAACCTTATTCAAATAAGTTTTGCACTGTCAATACATATCCTGTTGAAGGAAATAGTAGCTCAGAGCGACTCGTGATGAAAACCTTATTATGTCCAACAAAATTCGGTTTTAGTTCAGACACATCGTCTAACTGACGTGTCTCGAGAGGAGTCCTCATCTGAAAGAATACCATACTCTTTCATGTACGTATGAAACTTACTGCTTAAGTATTTTCCATTACGGTATAAACCGTGGCGGAATAATACTATAGCCGATCTGTTTGTCTATTTCGTGTCGAAACTCTAAAAGTTTCCGATTTGTGTTCTTCAAAAGAAACACATAACACAAAGTGATGTCACATCCGTTAAGGTCACGAAATATTCATGTTCACATCTAGTCTAGCTAGATAGGGACCACTTAACTCACCATGAATAGGGCTACAGATCGGTGGCCTTTTACTATTACCAAGTAAATAGTATTTTAGGTATTTAACCTAATAAACTAGATTCGTAGACCTTATTTGAATAGTCAAATCAGTCCTAGTACCCACTCTTCAAAAGTGTGGATATACGAGTCTTGTTTAATTGTGTCCCAGACAACAATGCCACAAATAAGTCTCCATTGATCAAATCATTTAAGCTATTATTTGTCATTTTATATGTTTGAGATTTTATTTATATTCAAAATATAAATTCTGTCATTACATCCAATGTATTTATCTCGTATCATCTTTATATATTGAAACACTTTAGTGTTCTAGATAAAGGTTTTATCCGTAATGGATAAACATGATAT